>SIJG01000215.1:0-24089 GCA_023374025.1 Heterodera schachtii
CCATTTCTTGGTCCAAATTAAAAAAAAAAAAAAATGTTGGTACAATCGGGCCCAGCGGTGCCGACAGACGCCGCCGACAAAATTTTTGTAAATTTAATTAATACGAAGAAAAATTCAATAATTTTTTAAGCAATTATAGAAATTTACCAAAAACATTTTTGAAATTACCTTTTACTTGTTAAACAATTTTAAAATTTAGCCTATTAAACTATTTAGAAAATCATATTTAAAATTTTTTTTTAATTTTCCGATTTACCGGTCCGATTTTCGACTTTTTCGGGTCGGAATTCCGATTTCCGAAAAATTTTGGGGCCTCGGAGTGCCATCCCTAGTGTGTATCACATGTTTTGCACCATTTTTTAATTTATTTTTAAATCGTTAAAAATAACATAATTTATTTTAAAATAACAAATTCATATCTCCGAATATCAGTAATCTGACTTTTCTTATTTTTTTTTATTGATAAAATCATTGACCAGTTTAATTTGATTTTTTTAATATTTACCAAAAGTTTCAATCCGATCTTAAGAAATGAATTCAATTATAGGAAAAAAGCTATATTAATTTACATAATAAGCATAAAGTGTTAATATGTACCAGTGTAAAAATGAAATGCTGCTTTACTTAGATTTAGTTTAGCCTTGAATGATATCGATCAAACGCTACCCAAAAACATGCGAGAATGACGGCCAGGCCCGTATCCATGGGGAGGGCACCAGGAATTTTTTTTTTTTTTTTTTGCTCTTCAGCAGATCGAAAATTTTTTATCCATTTTAATTTTCAAATTTTCAGAGCCGAGGTGAAAAGTAAGAATTTGTAGCGGTTTTGCGACAAAAAATGACAAGTTTGCCATTTCTTGGTCAAATTTAAAAAAAAAAAGTTGGTACAATCGGGCCCAGCGGTGCCGACAGACGCCGCCGACAAAATTTTTGTAAATTTAATTAAATACGTAAGAAATTTGTGCAAAACTTTAAAAAATTTGCTCATTTCTTCTTGAAAAATATTTTTCTTAGAAAAGTGGCTCAACATCTCTATTTGATAGTTATTTTGGTGAAAATCTGTTAACAAATTGCACTCAAAATTTTAAAAATTTTGAGCCGGCGCTTACCGGCGCCGCCAGCCCCCTCTTCCCAACAAGTTTTTTGGAAAAAGCGCACCGCAAAAGCTTTTATTGATTTTTGATTTGGAATAGAATTTTACAAAATGATAATTTTTGACCCAAAATGCGGATTTTTTGTCAGCCAAATGCTGATTTTGAAAACTTTCAGTTGGCAGCAGGGCTGGGCGAAGCTTGGCTTAGCACTCGAAGCCGAAGGCGAAGCCCAATTTTTATTCGAACGCGAAGTTCGAGGCCCAAAAAACCCGAAGTTTTCGAAGCCGAAGTTTTCCAAAAAAAATTTATCCAAAAATTTTATTCAATACAAAAATTTCGTTTAATATCGAACTTTAAATCCTTGACATAACGGAGAGAGACATCCCTTTCGATAAAATAAATATATTGAACTTTTTGAACAAAAATGTATTTGGAAATTGAAAATTTTTTAAATTCTTAGATTTTCACTTTTTTGACTCAATTTAAAAATGAAGTTGAACTTTTGGGTGCCGGCCGTGCCGGTAGGCGTTCGCCGGAAAATTTTTTGAAAATTTCAGTGCGATTTGTAACAGATTTTGTCCAAAAAATGTCAAAATTTTGTAATTTTGAGCTCTTTTTTTGTAAAAATGGGGGTCTAGGCGTCGCCGGGTGAAAAATGCAAATTTGGGCCTTATTTATTAAAAAACTTATGCGCTAATTTGCAGAACATTGCTGTCCATATGTGTGTGTAAAAGTTTGATTTTGATTTCAACTGAAAAAAATTCGAACGAATTGTTAAATTTGTATTGAATTTCCATCGAAAAAATAATAATTTCGAAACATTATGTAGAAGAAAAACAAATATTTTGAGGGGAACTGATCCAAAGCAAAAATAAAGAACATAACCAAGAGGACAACCCACTTGCCCACGCATGTGACAAAAAAATGAAGGAAAATTTATTTAAATTTAATTTAAGTTTACCAAAAGTCAATCATTAGGGGCGTTATTTCACATTGAAACTCGGTCTTTAGGAGAGTATTTTTCACGAAATATCAAGTAAATTACCCGAAGCCGAAGCACGAAGTTCGAAGCTCAAAAAACCCGAGTTTTCGAAGCCGAAGTTTCGCCCAACCTGGTTTAGGCTTCTGAGTCCAACTTTTTTATCCTGATTTTTGATTTATGATTTTGACTATTAAAAAGGTTGCAGAAAAAATTTCTCTTTAGCGTTTCGCAATTTCGCTTTTTTTGGATTTGCGTTTCGCATTTATTTTATTTCGCATTTTTTGTTTTCGCAAATTTCGCGACTCACATTTTATTTTACGATTTGGCTCATCCCTGGTATATATTATATGTAAATGATCAAAAAGACTTAAAATATTGATGTTTAAAAACGGAAATTTATCGATTTTTAAATGCGCGATTCGTGGCAATTTGAATCCAAAGCGACCCGCGGGCTTTTTCTGTCGGCGTTACACCCCTGCTTTGCTCGAAGTTAACCAAACTTCAGTTTCACGTGGAATTTTTTTCTTTTCAATCTTTATGCTCAGAATAACATAGAAAAACTAAAAATTTCGGTGCTATGTCATTATAAAAAAGCCATCAAAAAGGGCGTTATAAAAAAAACCACCAAATAAAAATTTTGAACAAAAAACTACCCATTAAAATTGCTCAAACTCAATTTAATTCTTAATATCCATTCGATAGCCATAACAGTTCTCTATTAGTCTGAAATATTTCAAAAAGTTTCGTCAAGTTTTGAACAAAGTTATGGCCAAAAGTACGCCAGGAACCAGGTTTTCAAATGGCGGCATAACTTTCTTGAAAATTAGTGAATTTTTTGAAATTTTTGCAGGCTAGCAGAAAACATGTAGGGCTAAGCAAGAATAAAAATAATTATAACGAAAATTTTTTATTAGAAATAAAATAATTTTAATCATCAAAAAATTTCGCTAATTTTCAAGAAAGGTATGGCCAAAAATTTTGAAAACCTGTTTCCTGGCGTACTTTTGGCCATAACTTTGTTTAAACTTGACGAAATTTTTTGAAATTTTGCAGCCTACTAAAGAACTTTAGGGCTATCGAATGATATTAATAAAGTGCTCATTTTGCAGTATATGCTGAAATTTTTTGCTAATTTGTGACAAGGTAATAAGCATGAAAAACACATTTCTAGCTTGGTTTGAGGCTTCTAAGTCCAACTTTTTCATGCTGATTTTTGCTGATTTCTCGATTTTTTTTATTTTTGTGCTTATTTGGCATTTTGGTGCTTTTTTGTGCTGTTTTGTCATTTTGAGGAATTTTCTAAAATATTTTCAGCAATTTTCAAAAAATTTATTAACAAAAATGCAATAAAAATGAAAAATACACCCCTGAGAATCGACCTGAAACATTTCAGAAAATACAACCCTAAGTAATGGAAAATTTTAACAAAAATTCATCTCCGAAATTTATTTTATTTATTTTCTTACATGAATTTTTGATTTTTAAATTATGTATCTATTACATTTTTAGCACCTATTTTGGGGTTTTTTATAATTAGGGAGCAAACAAACGTTTTTTTGTGCCTTTAATCCCTTAATTTGTGCTTTTTTCCAATTTTTTGTGCTGGTTTGCCTTTTTTGTGGTTTTTTCATGCTTATTTTGGGAAAATTTGGTGCTTTTTACAGTGCTTAATCGGTGATTTTTTGTGCTGAAAAATGAACACTCTAGATAATAAGAATTAAAATTTTAGTTGGGTTTGATCCATCCTCTTTTTCTCCATCCTCTTTCTCTCCATGCCCTTTCTCTCCATCCTCTCTCTCTCCATGCTTTCTCTCCATCCTACTTTTCTCCATGCTCTCTCTCTCCATCCTCTTTCTCTCCATCCTCTTTTTCTCCATCCTCTTTCTCTCCATGCCCTTTCTCTCCATCCTCTTTTTCTCCATCCTCTTTCTCTCCATGCCCTTTCTCTCCATCCTACTTTTCTCCATGCTCTCTCTCTCCATCCTCTTTCTCTCCATCCTCTTTTTCTCCATCCTCTTTCTCTCCATGCTCTCTCTCTCCATCTTCTTTCTCTCCATCCTCTTTCTCTCCATGCCCTTTCTCTCCATCCTCTCTCTCTCCATCCTCTTTCTCTCCATGCCCTTTCTCTCCATCCTACTTTTCTTCATGCTCTCTCTCCTCCATCCTCTTTCTCTCCATGCTCTTTTTCTCCATCCTCTTTCTCTCCATCCTCTCTCTCTCCATGCTTTCTCTCCATCCTACTTTCTCCATGCTCTCTCTCTCCATCCTCTTTCTCTCCATCCTCTTTCTCTCCATGCCCTTTCTCTCCATCCTCTTTTTCTCCATCCTCTTTCTCTCCATGCCCTTTCTCTCCATCCTACTTTTCTCCATGCTCTCTCTCTCCATCCTCTTTCTCTCCATCCTCTTTTTCCTCCATCCTCTTTCTCTCCATGCCCTTTCTCTCCATCCTACTTTTCTTCATGCTCTCTCTCTCCATCCTCTTTCTCTCCATGCTCTTTTTCTCCATCCTCTTTCTCTCCATCCTCTCTCTCTCCATGCTTTCTCTCCATCCTACTTTTCTCCATGCTCTCTCTCTCCATCCTCTTTCTCTCCATCCTCCCTCTTTTTCTCCATCCTCTTTCTCTCCATGCCCTTTCTCTCCATCCTACTTTTCTCCATGCTCTCTTTCTCTCCATCCTCTTTCTCTCCATGCCCTTTCTCTCCATCCTACTTTTCTCCATGCTCTCTCTCTCCATCCTCTTTCTCTCCATCCTCTTCTCTCTCCATGCCCTTTCTCTCCATCCTACTTTCTCTCCATGCTCTCTCTCTCCATCCTCTTTCTCTCCATCCTCTTTCTCTCCATGCTCTCTCTCTCCATCCTCTTTCTCTCCATCCTCTTTCTCTCCATGCCCTTTCTCTCCATCCTCTCTCTCTCCATCCTCTTTCTCTCCATCTTCTTTCTATCTCTATCTCTCTTCTCCTCCTCCTCATATGTTTCAAACATTGCTCTCGCCTTCGTTTGATGACTGTCGCCCTTTCATTATGTTATAAAATGCAAGAACGCCGAGAAGCACAACTAATAAAGCCCCAACGCCAATCATCGGACCCCAATTTCCGTTTTCTCCGCGACGGCGGCGCCGATGACGCTCTGTGAATGTTTGAAAACATTTGCTAAAAACCATGTACAAAAAGACAGTTTCCGAATCATATCCCATTGGTTGGATGGAGTTTGGAAGCATTTTGTTGGACCACGAAATTAGACCAAAAAGATAGGAGGCCTATAAACAGGGTAGCCAGATGTGATGATTTATGCTGATTTTTTGGAAAAAATCCTCAAAAATGGCCATCTTTAGCCTATCGACACCGCCGGCCCCGCAAATTCCTCTAAAATTTTAGCAAATTTGCCAATTTTCGATAAAAATCTGTTAAAAAATGGTCAAAATTTTCTATTTTTACCCCGGCGGCGCCTAACTGCACCGCCTGACCACAAAAACTTTTTTTTTCTTAAAAAATTGACTCAAAATCGCAAAAATTTGTCATTTTTGTGAAAATCTGTTAACAAATTGCACTCAAATTTTCAAAACTTTTACCGGCCGCGCCTACCGGGACCGCTGACTTTGTTGTTTGAAAAAGAGAAAAAAGTTTCTCGGATTATATTTTGAATTTTAATTAATTTTTGATTATGGCATTGTGGCTTACTTTTTTGGACTTCATTTCCGTTGTCCAACTGAACAGAGACGAACTCCTTCATCAGTTGGAGAAAGCGCTTCTTATATTTATTTTCATTGAGTTCATTGGAGGCTTAAATTTATAAATGTGATTAAATTTTTTAAATTCCTATTTTATTTATTCATAAATTATTGAAATTAACTGATTTTAATTTTCTTAATGGTTACCTTTGAACTGTTGCCAAAATTTGGCCAATTCTGCTACCAAATACTCCACACTCATTTGTTCCATTTTGGTTTCATTTAATGAAATGGTCCAACGGTTTGCCAAGAAGGTGACCGCTACATTAATTTGATGTTTGAAACTTTTCATTAGGGCTCCTTGGATTGATTCTTCTGGAAGTGAAAATTATTTTTAAATGATTTTAGTAATATTTAATTAGGCTATTTATTATTTTAAATTTTTAACTAATTACCTTTGTCAATAGAATTCTTTAGTTCTGTGATTTTGTTGTACAATTTGTGTAATAAATCGGCCATCGGCTTGTCATTCTCATTTAGTACTTTTATTGCTTCGTATTCCTGGCTCATGGCCGGGCTGTCAATCTTTAGGGGGTGTATTTTCTAAGAATTTGAGTTGTTCACGCAAAACTCGAAGTTCAAAAACCCGAAAATTTTAAGTTTAAATACAAGTTTCACTCAATCATTTTAGAGTTAGAAGGCTTATCCCTAATTACCCTTTTATCTTGTCAATTCAATACTATTTATTCGGAGTGATTACCTGTGCCGAGTTGTCCCCCAGTGCTGCTTCGATCACCTTTTCATATTCACTCACATCACTTAGCATCTCCTCCAATTCTTGCTGCTGCTGTTGCTCTTCATGTTTTCCGTTTTTGATCACCTCACTGTGCAAATTTCCATGAACGATTTGCGAGTCGGCGCATTTTTGCTGCTTTGCCCCCCGAATGCTTCTGCTGCTTCTTTCAATGAAGTGTTGCTGCTGCTGTTGTTGAGGTTCGCAACTTTGGCAAAAATGACGACAAACGACGCAAAACAGAAAGCCAAAAGAGAGGGAAAAGACATGGAATTGGAAAATGGTGGGATATGAATTACTTTGTGACATATGTTGGCAAATAAATAAAATAGAAAAAAGGGTATAATTCCACGTATTTGTGGCATGACAATTCACACGCATGTAAGGAGAATTGAAAATGGAAAAATAAGGAAACAATTATATTGCTAATATTACAAAAATTGATTAATTTAGAGAAATAAATTTATATATATAAATAATTATTTTAAAAATCGTAATTTGGATTAAAATTGGAAAGACGGAAACTCCCATAAGAACTCATGGTAAATGTTAGAGGTGCGCCGTGACTCTCGGTCACGGTTACCGTGAATCTCACGGTTTTTCGGTCACGATTCACGGTGTCAACTCACGGGTTTTCCGTGAATAATTTACACTTGGTAAAATTGAAAGTTTCAGGATTGCATATTGTTTTTATATAAAAATTTGGTAATTTTTTGGGCAGTTTGCTAATAAAACGGAGAAAATTTTTAAAAATTTACCCGGCGGCCAACCCTCTATTCCTTCCCATTGTCAATTGACCATCGACCACTCTCCGACACCCGGAACCATTCGAAAAAATCTTGTTCGACCCAGCTCCCTTTTCCATGTATGCCGAATCTCCCAAAAATGTTTAATTTTTATATTCAGTCAAATTTAAAAATATTAAAATTCAGTAATTATTTTACAAAATTCGCTCAAAGTGAAGTTATTTTGGGTAAAATCTGTTAACAAACCCCAATAAATTTTCAATTTTTCGAATGAGCTTTTGATTTTTGTAATTTTCAAAATTTAAGTTTTTCCGGCGGTGCGATTGGTATCGCCCAGGCTTTTAACCGATTTGAAAAAAATTGTTTTAGCACCAAGCCAGCCACCCAAAATGGCTATTTGGAGTGAAATCTTTTAACAAATTCATTAGAAATCATGGTGCTGGCTGGATATAAAGGATTACAAACCCGAAAAATAATTTCATTTTGGTTGCTCTGAAAAAGTTTTGAAATCAGAGCCCTTCAGAGAAAGTGAAATTTTATCAGCAAATCCGAGAATCCTGCACAGACTGCTTCTATTTATGCAATAATGTTTACACGAAAACTTTTTCGAAATTCAATAAATCTTCTTAAAATTTAGGTAAAAAAATTAGTTCAAATTCCGCCAAGGGGCAAGAAAATGAAAATAAAATGAAATAAATTCAGAGCATTACCCAAAATTGAGCAATTTATAATTTCATATCATTTAAAGCTTTAAGTATTATTAATTTATTAATATACCATGAATTTTCTGAATGTAAAATTAAAAAAAAAAAAAGTTTAACCAAATATATTCAAAAAATTTGAGTTTAGAGTTCATAGTTTTGGGCATAATTTTTTAGGAGTTTTTGAAAAGTCAAAATTTTGTTTATTGTACTAATGAGAATTTCCAACGGTCAAATCGAGAATTTTTTCTAAAATAATAAATAAATATTTAAAAAATATTACGGAAAAAATGCCAAAATAATAGTAAATCTTGAAATAAGAAAAAAATTGATGAATTTGATATTATTTATGAGCAAACCAACGACACAAATTGCACTTAAATGCGGCAAAAATACAAAATAAAGAATGAAATCTGTTAAAAGACATGTCAAAATATTTGGGAAATATTCTTTTAAAAATGGAAAAAAGATCTTTTATGTATATTAAATATATAGGAATAAATTTTTATTAATTTACTTTTTTTAAACCAGGGCCCTGCGGGCCCTGTGAAAGCGCCGGGGGCGCTTTCAACGCTGGCTCTAGTGGGAGATATAATTTGGGGCGTGCAAAAAGCATGTTTGGCCGCTAAGCGATCCTCATAGTAACTTTTATAAGAGGGCAATTGGGTTTTTTAAATGGTCGGGAATTCCATTAAATTCATTCTTTAACCTATGACTTTTAATAAGAAATCTCTGACTCTTTCTTTTCATATTTCTCTTCCTTTTACTGTTTCTTTTCCTCTTTCTCTTTTCCTCCCTCTTCTCTTTCCCTTTATCCTTCTCTCTCTCTCTTTTCTCTTCATCTTCCCCTTCCTCTTCGCCTTTCTTCACCTCTCTATCTCTTTCACTTCCATTTCTCCTCCTCTCTCTCTTCCTCTTCCACTCCTGTCCCCCATCCTCTTCCTATTCCCCTTTCACTTCCTCTTCCACTCCTGTCCCCCATCCTCTTCCTATTCCCCTTTCACTTCCTCTTCCACTCCTGTCCCCCATCCTCTTCCTATTCCCCTTTCACTTCCTCTTCCACTCCTGTCCCCCATCCTCTTCCTATTCCCCTTTCACTTCCTCTTCCACTCCTGTCCCCCATCTTCTTCCTATTCCCCTTTCACTTCCTCTTCCACTCCTGTCCCCCATCCTCTTCCTATTCCCCTTTCACTTCCTCTTCCCCTTCTTTACCTCATCCTCCCTCTTTCTCTTCCTCTTCTCTTCCTCTTTCTCTTCATCTCTCTTCCCCTTTTTCCTCCTCTCTCTTATATATTCCTCTTTTTGTTCCTCTTCCCCTTTCTCCTCCTCTCTCTCTCTTCCACTCCTGTCCCCCATCCTCTTCCTATTCCCCTTTCACTTCCTCTTCCACTCCTGTCCCCCATCCTCTTCCTATTCCCCTTTCACTTCCTCTTGCCCTTCTGTCCCTCATCCGCTTCCTCTTTTCTCTTCCTCTTTTGTCCCTCATCCCTTTCCAATTCCCCTTTCACTTCCTCTTCCCCCTCTTCCCATTCTGTTCACCATCCTCTTCCTCTTTTCCCCTTTATCCTCCTCTTCCACTCTTGTCCCTCATCCGCTTCCTCTTTTCTCCTTTCTCTTCCTCTTTTGTCCCTCATCCCCTTCCTCTTTTCTCCTTTCTCTTCCTCTTCTGTCGCTCATCCCCTTTCTCTTTTCCCTGTATCCTCCTCTTCCACTCTTGTCCCTCGTCCCCTTTCTCTTTTCTCCTTTCTCTTCCTCTTCTGTCCCTCATCCACTTCCTCTTTTCTCATTTCTCTTCCTCTTCTGTCCCTCATCCCCTTTCTCTTTTTTACTTTCTCTTCCTCTTCTGTCCCTCATCCCCTTCCTCTTTTCTCCTTTCTCTTCCTCTTCTGTCCCTCATCTCCTTTCTCTTCCACTCTTTCCCGTCATCCGCTTCCTCTTTTCTCCTTTCTCTTACCCTTCTTTCCTTCATCCCCTTTCTTTTTTCCCCTTTCTCTTCCTCTTCCACTCTTGTCCCTCATCCACTTCCTCTGTCCCTCATCTCCTTTCTCTTTTCCCCCGTTCTCTTCCTCTTCCACTCTTGTCCCTCATCTAATTCCTCTTTTCTCCTTTCTCTTACACTTCTGTCCCTCATCCCCTTTCTCTTTTCCCCTTTCTCTTCCTCTTCCACTCTTGTCCCTCATCCACTTCCTCTTTTCTCCCTTCTCTTACCCTTCTGTCGCTCATCCTCTTTCTCTTCCTCTTCCACTCTTGTCCCTCATCCACTTCCTCTGTCCCTCATCTCCTTTCTCTTTTCCCCTTTCTCTTCCTCTTCCACTCTTGCCCCTCATCCGCTTCCTCTTTTCTCCTTTCTCTTACCCTTCTGTCCCTCATCCCCTTTTCCCCTTTCTCTTCCTCTTCCATTCTTGTCACTCATCAGCTTCCTCTTTTCTCCTTTCTCTCTTACCCTTCTGTCCCTCATCTCCTTTCTTCTTCTTCCACTCTTGCCCCTCATCCGCTCCTCTTTTCTCCTTTCTCTTACCCTTATGTCCCTCATCTCCTTTTTCTTTTCCCCTTTCTCTTCCTCTTCCACTCTTGTCCCTCATCAGCTTCCTCTTTTCTCCTTTCTCTCTTACCCTTCTGTCCCTCATCTCCTTTCTCTTCTTCTTCCACTCTTGCCCCTCATCCGCTTCCTCTTTTCTCCTTTCTCTTACCCTTATGTTCCTCAGGTACTTTTTGGTTTTGTGACCACCCCTGAAATTTTCAAATAAAAAGTCATTTCTAGGGTAATTTGGGGTTTGCTGATCACGAATATGACATTTATTTTTCAAAATTCCGAATCTCGAACCCTAATTCGAACAAAATTTTGAAATTCATAAATTATAAGGAAAACATATTTCTAGGGGTTTTCGAGGTTGCTGAAAACGGTTATGACATCCATTTTGGCCAAATTCGAAATCCGAACCCGGATTCGAAGAAAAAAATATGAAATTTGATTCTCCACAAAATATAAATATGAACAAAAACGATCCAATGCACGTAAATTACAAATTTAAAAAAAAAAATTTTGTTTTGTTTATTGCGCTAAAAAACCGCCGCACACTCGACTACGGCGGCCAGTAGGTGGGGCGAGACTACGGGCTACGGAAGAAGTCCGCGCGTGATCCGCAGGCGGTTGACTGATTGGCGGGGGCCCTTCGGGCCCCCGCAGTCAACCGCCTGTGGCGCTCGTCAGACTTTTTCCTCCGCCCTCCGTCTCGCCCCACTACTTGCTCCGTCTTCGCATGCTCCCTTTTGCGAAATTTTGCTTTTAAATTGTTATTTACCGTTTATTATTTTTTGGTACTGAAGTGTCCATTTTCACTGGGACTCAGTTGTCCCAGTGCCTAGATGGCATTGGTTCGACTTAATTCCTTGATTTTTAGACTTAGCTTGTCAAGAGCTTTCGAATGATATCAAATTTGTGTGATTTAGACCGTTTTAAAAGGTCAGGTGTCTCCCTTTTCACTCAAATTTTCGAGTTTTAAACCGGTTCAAAAACCGGTTTAAACGCTTTGCCGCGCAGTTTTTTTGACGGTTTAGGCGTTTTCAGCACCTAAGAAAACCTATAAAAGTGTTTTTATGCAATTTTGAGTCTGGGACCTATGATGGATATTTTACCTTTTAAATTTTGTCATAAATTAAATCTCGGTTTTTTGTTCGAATCCGGGTTCGGATTTCGAATTTGGTCAAAAAGGATGTCATAACCGTTTTCAGCAACCTCGAAAACCCCTAGAAATATGTTTTCCTTGTAATTTATGAATTTAGAATTTTTGTTCGAATTCGGGTTCGGAATTTTGAAAAATAAATGTCATATTCGTGATCAGCACCCCAAATTACCCTAGAAATGACTTTTTATTTGAAAATTTCAGGGGGGGTCACAAAACCGAAAAGAACCGTCCCTCATCCCCTTTCTCTTTTCCTCTTTCTGTTCCTCTTCTCTTTCCACTTTATTCCTCTTCAGCTTATTTTATCTAATCTTCTCTTCCCTTTTCTGTTCCTCTTCTACTTTCTGTTACTGTTACTCTTCCTCTATTCCTTCCTTTCTATTCCTCTTTCTGTTCCACTTCCTCTTTCTCTTCCCCTTTGTTCCTCTTTTTGTTCCTCTTTTCCTTCCTCTTTCTGTTCTTTTTTCTTTTCCTCTTTCATGTTCCACTGATGAGCCAGAAGGGTCACGCGGTTTTAAAAAAAATGTATGGATCACAGGAAGGGTCTGTCTGGCCGACAGGCGAGCCGGATAAATTTGGACAAATAACACTAAAATTCAGTTTTTTTGCAAAATACATAGATTGTAGCGCTAAGAAAACGGATTAAAAATATGAAAAATCTTATTACCGTAAAACACAGGGCCCAATTGAAAAGTTTCAAAATCAACATTTTTGCGGCATGCTTTTTCCAAAAAACTTTTGAGAAACAGGGGGTCCGGCGGTGCCGACAGGCTCCGCCAGGAACAATTTTCAAAATTAGATGTAATATGTTACAAGATTTTGTTAAAAATGACCAAAATTGCGATTTTTGAGAGAAACAATTGAATTTTGTGGCGGGCGGCGGTGCCGATAGGCACCGCCGGGAAATTTATTTGGAATTTTAAATGAATTTTGTTACAACATATCGCCTTTTTTATAGGAGACCTCAAAATTCAGGACATTTTTGATTTTTCAGATAGGTACCCTCCAATTCAGGACAAACCTATCAGGACACTTTGGAACTCTGTTATAAATTATTAAGCTTTGTTTTTGTTTTTGTTTTTGTATTGTTTTATTTTTATTTGTTATTTTTATTTGATTATATTAAATTTATTTTTATAATTTAATATTAAAATACATAAATTAATATTTTATTAATTAAAAAGAATAACTTTATTAATTTTTTTTTAAATAAAATTAATTAACTAAAAAATTTTAAAAAGAAATTTAAAAAGAAAAAAAAGTAATTATTTTAACTACATAATGATAGAAAATAAAGTAAGCAATGGAATTCGAACCCTAGACACACATCAGGCACACTAACCCCTTGACCATTGGATCGCTTGCCACACTCTCGTTTAATTTCCTTTTCCTTTCTTTTTGGCAAAAATCCCGACCAAAAGTGCTTGTCTCAGAAGTGATTAGGGGGATATATTATTCTTATAGCGGGAACCAATAAGTAATAGAGATTGACTGAACAATGCAAGGGGAAGCACTCTTTTATGCTAGTGGCAGAGGTGAGGTCAAAGTGTATACTGAGTGGGCATAACATACACAACATTATAGAATAAAGAGGAAAAGTGAAATGCAATCGATTATATAACTGACATTCCTTCATTCAGATTAATATTTCTTCCTATTTTTTGATTAATAAATTTAATTAGAAAGAAAAGAAAAATAAAATTTTTAGCTATTTTGCTTTTGTTGTTTATTTAAAAAAAAATTTATTTTATAAAAACAGAAGCAAAAGAAAAATAAATTAAAAAATTTAATTATAAAAAAAATTAAAAAACAAAAGAGTTGAATTAAATCATGGATAGAAAATACTCAGTAGTAGTGGGACTCGAACCCCAGACACCACACAACAAAAGGCAGACACACTAACCACTTGACCACCGAGTCGCTTGTCACAATCCATTTCAATTCCCTTTTCTCTCATTCTCTTTTTTGGCAAAAATCCCGACCAAAAGTGCTTGTCCTCCCTTTTTAGGGCACTTCCCGGACCCGGACCAAAACAATTCTGGTATCATTCGAAAGCCAAGACTTTCTATATCATGCGAAATTGTTTCGATTTTTAATTTGGCTTTTTTTACGGCATGCAAAAAGCGTTCAAAAATAGGACTTTCAAAAAAAGTGTGATTTTGGGTCAGTTTTTCGAACGCAGTTCGAATAGTTCTAAACCGATCGACTTCGCATTATTTTTCCCTTATAGCTCTTGAAAAACTGCGTCGATTGACCCCACTCCCGACCCGTAACACGCGCTAGAAAGCCATAAATTAGTTTTTAAGCTTGGATCATGGGTATAAACTTCTTATATAGGGAATAGCTGTTTTAAGAAGATGACGTCCATTTTCACTGCTGGGCCCGTCGCATTAGCCGGCGGGGAAGTGGCACTCGCCTTGCTGCCGTCCTCGTCTTCCGCAGCATCATCAGCAGGTATTCTCATTTTTAATTTTTTTGGAACCGGTACAGTATCCTTCCACAGTACCCAATGTTACAGTATCCCGACGGGTTACCCTCTCGCTGCTGCTCATTTTTGCGGTGGAAACATTCGGTTGGGTGTCCAATTGGTCCGTGCGGTTGGCATTGGCCCAATTCGGCGCCAGCGAATCTATCAAATGGCATGTGATGAGCTTCTGCGCCTACTCAGCGCCAGGAATCTGACCAATGGAATCTTTTCAATAGTGAATGATCAATATTTTTATAAATTCGGTACGATTCCATTAATTGTAGATTAACTTTATTGGCAAGCGAAAAGAAATAACAAATCAAATTTTAGCAGATAAAAAGAAAAATGCGACAATTAATTGTATGCCAAGCTGTAAATTGAATCATTTTCTTTTTTCTTTCCGGCGCCACTTTATTTGTCATTGAAACATTTTCTGGTTGCAAAAGTTATCGGTGTCAAGACGAGTATGTATAATGCAAATAATTAAATTTGATGCAAAAAACAAATTATTTTAAATGTGAATTAATGATTTAAATTAATCAATAGGGATGTGAATTTTAGGCATCATCAAGGGCGTAGTAGGCAAGGGGGGGGGGGGCTGAGGGGGCTAAAGCCCCCCCCCCCCCCGAAACCCAAAAAAGTAAAAAAATGTCAGTAAATTTTTTGAAATTTTAAGCAATTTTCTTAACATAATTGCATTAAAATTACTTTAAAATTTTCCCGGCGGCGCCTATCGGCATCGCCGGACCCCCATTTTACCATATTTTTGAAAAATTGCGGAAAAATGCAAAAATAGTAATTTTTTGGCGAAAACCGTTGAAAAATTTTGTAAAATACACCCCCCTAATTCGGGATTTCAAAAAACAAAAATACACCCCTAAAAATCGAATTTTTGACTTCAGCCCCCCCCCACTCTGGCTACTAGAGACCGGACGGGATCGGGATCCCGCGGGGTTTCTTCGGGATCCCGCGGGATTAAATTTGGGATCCCGACCTCGGGATCCGTCCCGAGCGATTTTTTAAATTCATCGGGAGTGATCGGGATCGGGATTTCATCGGGATCCCGAATCGGGATCCTTCCCGACTATTTTACCAATCCCGCGGGATCCCGCGGGATTGAAGTCACGATAATTTTTCGAAAAATCTCCATTTTTTAATTAAGATCTTGAATATTAAATTTAAAAATATTGTCATTTGCTAATTTTTCTTAAAAAACCTCTTAAAAATCCCAAAAAATTTTACAATCTCCAAAATTCACTAAAATTTTCAAAATTTGACGCAAAAATTGGCCATTTTGTGACTTTTATTTCTTCATAAAAAAAATTATTTTTTTTTAATTTCTAAAAAATTATTCTAAATCTTATTAGGTAGTTTTATGCCACAACGATTTCTAAGAATTTTGTCCAATAATCAGAATAAAGTTGTTGTCTACATATTTTTCCTTAGGTGCCAATTGGTATCACCAAACCCAAGAACCTACTATATTATTTTCTTATAAATTAGTTCAAAATCACAAAATATGGAAAGTTTTGGGATAAATTCTGTTAACAAATTACATTTCAAATTCAAAATTTTCCCGGCGGCGCCTATCGGCACCGCCGGCCTCCTCCCTGTTCCCATAAAGTTTTAAAAAAAATTCACTGCGAAAAAAAATTCTTGATTTTTGATCCCGATGCAGTTTACGATTTTCTAGTTTCCTTAAAATTGTTAAAAAATGATAATAGGAGACGAAAAACAGAAATTTACATTAATTGATTAAATTGTTAAAAAATATTTAAAGCTATGTTCTTAAATGATCTAATTTTCGACCCTATAGTCTGACTTTTTAGGCATGATATTCTAATTTTGGAAAAAAAAATTCTATAAAAACTAATATAATTACCATCCCTATTTTTCACAATCGAATTGATCAATTATAAATATTAGATAAGCATTTGAACAAAACTTAGCACAAAACTAAAAATTAAAAAGCCATAAAAAATAGGGTTTTAGAAAATCCCGATAATCCCGCGGGATCCCGAAAAAAAATCTTCGGGATTCATCGGGAGCGGGATTCGGTCGGGATCCCGACTCGGGATCCGTCCCGATCGTTTTTATTTAATTTGATTATTTTCATTTATTGTTTATTTGTTGTGTCTGGCCATTCACTCAATTTCCATTTGTTGTATTTGTTGTGTCTGACCTTCTCTGTCAGACACATTCCTTATTGATTATATTTGTGACCCTTTGCCCTCCCCTCATTTGTTTCATTGAGTTTATATTTGTGTTCACATTTCCAATTGCTTCCTCCGCCGTCCTCCGACTATTTTATTTGTTAATTTAATTTGTCTTCAATAAATTTGTTATTTGTTCGTCACTTCGACATTTCGGGGACCGAACAGTTATAAAGCATTGAATGTAGAGCCCGGAGCAGGACCGGATCCTGCGCAGGATTTTGCAGGATCCCAGTCCGCAATCCAGCATTTTTTGGAAAATGCAGGATTAATCCGGCCGGATCCGGTCTTGCAAAAATTTTTGAATTCCAATCCTGCAACAGGATCCGCAAATTTGATTTTTTAAAATTTCAAAAAAATTACTGAAAATTTTTTACTTTTTTGGGTTTTGGGTGGGGGGGGGGGCTTTAGCCCCCTCAGCCCCCCCCCCTGCCTACGCCCTTGCTTAATTCCTAGTTTTTGAAAAAATTGTGCCGAAAAAAGCATTTTGCTATTTTCGGCGCCAATTTTCACGATTTTTGGAAAATCCTTAACAAAATATTTAAAAAATAAAAAATACACCCTAAGAAAAGACTGCAAAAGATTTCAGAAAATATACCCCTACGAAATAACCAAAAAAATTTAGAAAATACACCACCTGACTTAAAAATTTTGTTAAAAATTAATAAAAACATAGATTTTGGGGTCTTAGCACGAAACAACATATCCACACAAATTGAGCTACTTTGAAATTTTTAGTACACATTTGAAGTAAGAAAAAATACAAAAAATTGAAAAACATACTCCTAAACTCCAACTTTCTTGCCACTTCTTACAGACTTTATAAAAAAATTTTATTTCAAGTGCCGAAAGTAGCAAAAAGGAAAAAAGCCATAATCCAGAAACTTGGGCTGGTGCCAAAACGACCCTCTCCCTAAACATCATCATTAGCTGGGGTCATTTTTTATGTAAGAAAAATCGCGAAATATGTAAATAAAATATATATGAAATATATACTAAAACCTCCAAATATGTACTAAAACATGTAAATAAGAAATTTTTTTATTGGTTATTTTTTGGGAAAAAATTCTTCGTAAAAGGTGAAATAGTCACGAAATACCATAAAAATAGGCTTAGAATCACTTTTTAGTATTTTAAATTAATTTTTAATATCTCATTTTAAAAAATCGATTTTTTGGGATACATTTTCAAAAACATTTTTTTAATTTTTCGCAAAAAATTTCTATAAATTCTCAAAAATCCTCAAAATATGTATAAAAAATTGCGAAATATGTATGCAAAATTCAAAAATATGTAGAAAAAGCGAAAATATGTAAAAAATTGTAAATAAAAGTCCTAACTTTTGTTTGCAAAAACAAAAAAGAAAGTTTTTCTTACTAATTAGGCTAAAGAGAATCCAGGGAAAAAATATGTATTTACACAAAAAATGATCCCTGATCATTAGTACGCCGATTTCGATAAAAAATTATTTTTTGAATTTATTTTAATCAATGATTATATGTATTACAAAATTGGAATTTTCAAATTCAATGGGACCAAGTGAATTATAAGAATCAACATAAATTGGTGATTAGAAAGGAACATTAGTATAAAATATTACAAAATGAAGAACAAACGATAACGATAATTGACAAAAAATGGAACTGGACTATGGAAGTAAAATTCAACAAATTGAATTGGCTCCACAGTGTCAACCTCAACAAAAGCTACTCCCGTCGGAGTGGTTGTATCTTCTGCCCAAATATTTTGATTGTAAATTAAAACAAAATTATAAAAATGTTCGGGATCTATCATTCCTGGTGTAGTCCGCTTTAACTGTTCAAACATCCATGGCAAGTATTCATTTTGGGAAGAGTACTTTCTAAATTGTTTTTGAATTTTATTTCTTATGCAATGTTTTCTTTTTTCTTTTTCTAATAATACCATTAAAATATATTTAAAAGGAAAATAATTATTTCAATAAAAATAGGGTGGCCGATCATTTCGTCACTGATCATTTCGTCACTGAGAAATAATTTTTAAAAATATGCGTTAAATATTGAAAATTCTTTGTTTTATAATTTTTATATACTCGTCATTGACTTTCTCCCAAATTGCGGACTTAAGATAATTCTTTGTTTTATAATTTTTATATACTCGTCATTGACTTTCTCCCAAATTGCGGACTTAAGATTCCGTTTTATTTTTATAAAATGACTGAAGGATTTCAATTAAATAGAAGACCAGGGATCAGATGCATTAATCAAGAAATCTGATAAAAGGATGCTTAAAGAATTTCAGAGGTGGTAACAGATCGTTACTATTTATGAAAAGCACCAGCTAATGGCATTAGAGGGAGATATAAGTGCAAATTCCTCTATGTCCATCAAGACATTTGCATACATAAAATATTTGCTGAATTGAGTAGAAAGCATTAGCAGAAAATCCCAATCGATATATCAGAGCAATATCAATTAGGACAACAATCAAATTCATGATCAGCGACCTTGAAAACCTTATAAGCTTATTTTTCGACCTTTTAAAATATCAAAAAAAAAGTCGAAAAAGAGACTAACACCGGTGGTCTATTATCAAAATCAATTTTAGAAAAAAAATTTAAAACTTATTCATTCTTTAATATATGATTTTATCGAAATTAGCCAATATTTTTTAAAAATTATTTCCCAGTGACGAAATGATCAGTGACGAACTGAACAGTGACGAAAGATCAGTGATGAAATGATAGGGAGCCTAAAAATAGTACCGTAAAATTTGAAGCTTTAATATTTGATAATTTTTGTCGTTTTTTAAAACGTAAAGAATTTTGCCTATGATTAACAAAATTATTTTCGCGCGATGTTTTGGTGTATACACCGCGGACAGAAAAGCCCCTCGGTCGCGGATTCAAATTGTCGCGTCACAAACGGTGGAAAACCGTCACGAACCGCGCTTCGCAGTCGCGCTCCACCCCTGAAACTTACTCAATGGACCGTTTGATAGATGTCGATGCATATTTCAACCATGTGTTTGCTCGATTCATTCTTCGACGTTCGCCCAGATGGTAACGGAAAATGAGCACATTTACGCCGTGGTATCCTTTTACGGCAAGGCAGCGATTCGTTTTTGGCGGCACACAATTCGGCACAAAAATCCATTGGATGTTGTCGTATGTTCCTTCAGTGACAATAACCGAATGGACAAATCTTGGGGCACAGAAAATGAAATATATTTGCAAATATGATCGTTTATTTAAGGATCCCGTCATTTTGAAATTAGTAGATTAAATATTTGTAAATTCCATTTATAATAAACAAATGCCCAGGGAGCATAGAATGTCAAAATTTTTGGTTTTACTGAAAATGGACCTTTGTGTGCCTGTCAGATCACTCTCCATTAAAATATTTTTTGCGGTTAAATTGGCGGTCGAATTAAATGCCTCATGAGTAATGTCAGAAACTATGGTGTCCTTTGCATTTTCCGCGGTGATCTCTGGCCAACTTTTTTCCTGAATTTGTGCCTAATTAAATTTTAAACATATTAATTGTTAATTTAAAAGAATTATTTTATATTTCTTAAAAAGCATCCCGATGGAATAACAAGAAGTTATAAAATTACATCTCGAATTTTTGCTAAACCTCGCTAATAATTAAATTTAGGATTTTTTATACGTAATTTGGCATAGAAATAAATTGCTTAAATTGTAAGCAAATTTTTTGTCACACTCAAACTTAGGCAAATATGAAGGAGCACCCAAATTTATTATAATAAAACAAACTAATTTAGCTGGTAACCATTGGGCCATTCGTGTGATGATGCCAGTGGTTTTTTCAGTCAATTCCTCGAAGTCCCTTTTGATTTGAATTGGGTTTCCGTTATTTGTCACATTAATGCATGCGCTTTGGATAAGTGCCTAAGAACTTATAAATTATTAAATCCGACATATTTATTTTACTGATTCCAACTTTAGGGTTATATTATTATAATCTGATGGATCTCGAAAATAAAACTCTACCAATTTTAAGACATGCAATCGGATCACATTTATGGCACTGTAAATTTCGGCACGATGCCATTTTTTGCCCTCAACTAGTGCATCGAGAAGACAACCGCTGATAGAATAATATTATTCAATATATTTGATTTTACCAACCTTTCTGCATGCTCTTCAAATTGCTCAATTGTTTGTTTAAGTCCCAAAATGACATCATCTGCTGTGGTTATGTTGCCTTTAAGCACATCTGAAAAATCTACGAAATTTTCGGCAAAAAAAAAAACAAATATTTTATTTGAAATCCAAAATTCAAAAAATTCATTGGAAAATCATGTTTCTTACAAAATTTAATTTATCCTTTGAAAATTAACTGATTCTGTTTATTTTACTTGATTGAAGGTGATTTAGCAGTTGGCATCGCTTGCAACAGTTAAGCGCGCCATAAATTTCAAAAACCCCTTAATTATTTTATTAATGAATTAGTTAATAAATTGGCTTAACAATTAAATAATTTTAATTAATTAGTTAATAAATTAGCTTAACTATTAAATAATTTAATTAATTATATATATAAAATATTTATAATTCTCAGTTCGAATAACTTGTCTTGTAATGCTTATAAATTCGTTTTATTGCCGCAATAGGCTCAAGTCCACGAAAGAAAGTGCGCAGCTTTGCGTGTTTTTTGACTTCTCTTTTTGTTGGAATTAAGCAATTCTTATTTACAACTCGATCCAAAAACTAAAAAATGAATTGAAATATTAATATCAAATTTCTTAAATTTAAATAAATAATTTGCTAAAAAACCAGGCCTGTATTTGCACTGAGCTGTGACAGGCATTTTTAGGGATTGGCCCACATTACACATTGACTGGGAAATGCTAATTCTTGCTTTAACGTTTCAGCTGATAGGATTTTAGGATAGCGCTATTCTTCACTCTGGGATTTGATTTAAATTGCCTCTGCCCGTTCAAAATAGTTTTTATTTCGAATATTTTAATTTACTTACAAAAAGAGCTTCGCGTGGGGTATTTCCGGTTGAACACTCCCGGACAAAAGTTTCTTTTGAAGCATTCCGATCTCCCAGTGGGTCCGTGATCCATTTAAATGGCCCTTCGATGGTGTCAATGCTCAACTCCACCACCTGTTGATTCATTAATTTTTTTTTATAAATATTCATTTAAATACCCATAATTCAAAGAATAATGCAATTTTAGCATCCAAAAGTACCTGCAGGTATTGCATCAATGTAAAATTCAGGCCGTGCTCATGCTTTTGCAACTCAACAATGCGTTCTATGTCATTGAATTTGTGCTTCACCAAATTGTGTAGATTTTTCAGAGCACGAAATTCGTCGGACTCGGACTTAATCAAATAAAAAAAAACATACACTTTTTTATATTTTCTTCGTTTATCATTTTTCTCTCACTTTTACACAAATTTTGTGAAATCAGGACCCTGTTTAGTTTGGGTTTTCGGGATGGACCACCCGGACATGACTAACGATTTAAAATTCAATTAATTAAATCCATGATATGGTTTCGTTCAGATTCTGCCCTTTCCGGTCTAAGTTAAACACTTTATTTATTAGAGCTTGGACTAATGACGTACCTTAATGAACACTGTGACTGCAGTCATAACTAATGACGCAACCGCGGAAAAGGTTTTGATCAAAGCAGCGGAAGTTTTCGAGATTAGCCGAATCGTTGCGGCCAAATCACTTGATTCCGCCGTGAGTTTGCCAAACGAATCGACAATTTTTCTGATGTCTTCAACATCTGCAATTAATGCTAATGTGCCAATGCAAAATAACATCATTAATTTTTGGGGCCAAAGGCTCAATTTTTGGCCTTAATTTTCCAATTTTTCTGTTGAATTCTTGAAAATTTCGACTCACAATTTGCTCTGATCAGTGTAAATGTTGTGATTAATAAGAGACAAATAATAATTCTCATTATTAACCGCAAATCTATTGTTGAAATAGCATAAAGTTTAAAAAATGTATATTTGAATTTCCTATTAATGCGAAGGAAAATTTAGCAATTTATTCATTGTCAATCAGCAAATGCATTAATTAACTAATTAGTTATTGCAAATTATCGAAGCAAAAGAGCAACAAATTACGAATGATAATAAATAAGCTCACTCTCGGCTGTCATTCAATTACATTTCTCATTAATGGAAAATAAATAATTGGACAAAAACAAAAAATAAAACTCTCAAATGTTAAAAAATATATATTTGAATTTCCAATTTGCAATGAAAATTTAGTAATTTATTTCATTGTAAATCAGCGAAGGCATTAATTTACTAATTAGTAATTGCAAATTATCGAAGCAAAAACAGCAACAAATAGCGAATGATAATAAATAAGCTCACTTTCGGCTGTCATATTCAATTGCATTCCCGTTGATGAAAAATAAATAATTAGGCAAAAGCAAAAACTCTCAAATTACTAATTCACCTATTTTTTAATTTATTTATTATTTATACCTTACAATAATTATTATGTATAAAAAATAATATAAATTAAAATAGTTTTACATAATATTTTATTGTAATTCACACCTTAGTCATTAGAAGGGCCCAGATTAGTATGGAATTTCTTTACTTATTTACTTTTTCATACATCAGACGAAAATTCGAAAAATGCTGCTTATAGATTAGATGTCCTAAAGAAATACCTCCTATTCAGTGAACAATTTGTGGAAAAATTCGAAAAGTCAAAATGAAAAATTATGTTTTTTAAAGAGAAAAAATTGTTTTTATAAATTCAAGCATACTGTAGAATTGAGTTATTTATTGTATTGAACTAATTAAAAGTTGTAAAAAAGTGTTAAATTTTATTTAATGTTTTATTGATCATTAGTGATCACTTCCGTCGCCCATTTCTCTTCGTTTATTTCTTTCCCCAATTCCACCAATTGGTATTGCCACCGCTCCAATAGTTGCCCCATTGGTCATAATATTGGCCTAAATAATGCAAAATTAAACAATCTCTGCTTTCATTTTGACAATTATAAAGGCAAAGAATTAAAAATGGGGACAATGGAAATATAAATTTTAATAACGCGTAAAATGTCAAATTATTGGTGAGAGCATTGAAATTTTGGTTCAAATTTGGCAGGGAAAATATTAATTATCGAGAAATCACTGTAATACATTTTAATGAGTGTCGAAAAAGCCAAAATTTTATTTTTAACAATTTAATGTGTCAAAATTTTGAAGAAAACTTACGACGAGCGCGAACACCGGTTGTGTCAATTTGACTTTCGCCAACAACGTGGGCCAATGCCAAACACAAAAAGGCCGAAAAGCAGCAGATGACCAACAGAAGAAGAATGTGAAAACGGGGAGAGGGGTAGGACATTTTTATAATTGAATCGGCAGTTAATTAAAGGCAATTAATTATGAGGAGAGAGAAAGAGTCAACACTTTGGGCGGACTTTTATAGCCAAACCCCAAAAAATTTGGCAGTTCAAATGCGCACCCGGCAAAATAATAGCACAAAAAAAAACCAAAAACAACAACAAATCATTCCACACAAAAAAGCAAATTTTCAGCATTTTTCATAAATATTTACTAAATAAAACTCTCTTGCCAAAGGCAAAACATTTGCTGATCAGCGAGACCAATTACCAACCACACCAATTCAAAACCTGTTTTTATTTTGCAAAGAATTCACGGATTGGAAATTGTGATACTCAAATAAGAGTTATTTTGAACAAATTATGAGGGGATTTTTAAAAAACGCAGCAGGATAATGTTAAAAG
>SIJG01000215.1:25658-56026 GCA_023374025.1 Heterodera schachtii
GAGAGAAGGGAGAGAGCGAAGGGAGAGAGAGGAGGGAGAGAGAAAGAGGGAGTGAAAGAAAAAGAGAAAATAGGAAGTGAACGAAGCGAGAGAGTAAAGGAGAGTGGGTGAGGGAGAGAGAGAGAGAAGAGTGAGAGAGAGAGAGAGAAAGGAGATAGAGAGAAGAGAGAGAAGGGAGATAGAGAGAGAGAGAAGGGAGAGAGAGGGCGGGAGAGAAAGAGGGGCTGGAAGAAAAATAGAAAATAGAAAGTGAGCGAGAGAGTAAAGAGAGTGAGTGAGGGAAAGAGAAAAAGAGTGAGGAGGGGGGCGGGAGAGAGATGGGAGAGAGAAAGGAGATAGAGAGAAGAGAGAGAAGGGAGATAGAGAGAGAGAGAGAAGGGAGAGAGAGGAGGGAGAGAGAAAGAGGGACTGAAAGAAAAATAGAAAATAGAAAGTGAACGAAGCGAGAGAGTAAAGGAGAGTGAGTGAGGGAAAGAGAAAAAGAGAGATGGGGAGAGAAAGTGGGAGAGGAATGAGAAAAGAGCGGTTGGCGCCGCGAAGCGGCGCCCAACATTATTAACGCTTTTTAGGTAGGAAAACACGTAAAAATTAATCAAAATACTTATTTTTGCTTATATGTATTTCAATTGTTTTAAAGTTTTTTGGATAAGAACAATTTTTAAACCAAAAAATTTATAAAGAAAAAATAAATAAATTCTGGGGATCAATTTTTGTGAAAAAATTTTTCATTTCTTAGGGGTGTATTTTACATTTTGATTGCATTTTTGTTAAGAATTTTTCCAAAAACTCTGAAAAAGGCGCCAAAAATGACGAAATAGGCACAAAAATAGGCATTAAGCACAAAAAGTCGAAAATAGGCAAAGTTAGGCATTATAAATGTCATCGTAGACACTCCAAACCAAGCGGAAAATGCTTTTTTCGTGCTTATCTATGGGTATTAAGTAGAGATCGAGCCGGGCCGGGCCCGGTACCGGGTTTTTCCGGGCCCGGCAACCCGGCCCGGCGATTTTTGGAAAAAGCCGGGTTGAACGGGTTTTGAGAGGCCGGGCCCGGAACCCGGTCGTTTTTGAAAATGCAACCCGGCCCGGAACCCGGCATTTTTGACCGGGTTTTACCGGGTTATGATTTAATCACAATTTGTTCTTTTTCCTTCGAAAATCTCTTTGGCATATCTTATTTTGGAAATTGGCCTATTTAAAAAAGGTCAAAATTTTGTGTACGTAAGAAATAATATTCAAAAAAAATTTTCATTATCTAAGTTTTTGACATTTCTTTAAAAAGTAAGAAAAATAATAAACCGGACCTTAAAAATCCTTAATTTTCTTGAAAAATTTGCTAAAAAGGCAAAATCCGATTCCAACCCTCAACCCCGACACCATTGGCCATTTTTCGGGGTTATTCCCGACGCCGGGCGCATCCACGGCAAAATCCGATTCTAACCCTCAATCCCGACATTTTTGGCCATTTTTCGGGGTTATTCCCGACGCCGGGCGCATCCACGGCAAAATCCAATTCCAACCCTCA
Organism: Heterodera schachtii; assembly: GCA_023374025.1. Lineage (NCBI taxonomy): Eukaryota > Metazoa > Nematoda > Chromadorea > Rhabditida > Heteroderidae > Heterodera > Heterodera schachtii. The sequence goes on from SIJG01000215.1 coordinate 27,183, forward strand.
ACCGCGACATTTTTGGCCATTTTTCGGACGTTATTCCAGAGACCAGACGCTTCCAACCTGGGTAAACCTTGACTCAAACTCGGAATCGATGTTAACATTCACTCCATAAGAATGCATTTTAGTGAGGAAAATGCCAAAAAATATTGTTCGGCGGCCTTTATTTGGCCAAAGAAAGCCATTAGTTAAAGTAATTACATTATCCAAAACTACAGTATGTAATACTTTCAATTTTCCTTAATTAAACGACTTTACTTTTATATTTTTTACATAAAAATGGATGTGTTGAACACATAAAATGCGATGAATCATTCACTCACTTTCCCATTTTCCATTTTCGTTTTGTACGATTAAAAATCGGACAAATTATGCATATCAAATGATCACTTAATTATTATTCCATTTTTATTATGTTAGCCATTGGGAAAAGCACAACTGATGAGTCATCATAATTGGGAAATGCATTTTACGAACAAATCATTTCCATTTTCATTTTCATTCCATCCCAATTCCCCAATCATTTAATAAAAATATTTCCAAATAAAATTTAATTCTGAAAATGTCCCCCAACAAAATCGTTCTTCTCCTTTTGTTGATTAGCTTCAACATTTCTGTGGCCAATGGATGGAAAAGCCCATTCCCCGAGCTCAAAAAATTCTTTGAGACTGTGAGAAGAAAAATTTATGAGAGCTTAGCCAAGAAAAATAATTAGCAGAGACCAGATCCAAGAAACTTTAGCATTGAAATAGGAAATTATCAAATTAGCCAAGTTTTAATTGACACTAATCAATGAATTTATTACAGAATTTTCGAGAATCTTTGATATAGTCAATTTTTTCAGATCATTACATAGTGCCAAATAATTTGATCAAAAAATCTCAATGATTAGAGAATAGAGATGGAAATGAATTTTCGGGTTTTCATTAATCAAAAAGGGAATCGCTAATGTCCCTATTTTTCTCACACTTTTCCCCCTAATTTATGCTTGGCTAAACTCTCACTGATCAGAAAACATTTCCTGATCAAAATCTCTCACTCTCTGTAGGCGATCTCTGTGGTGGCCGAGAAGGCCAAAGAAGCGGTTGAATTTGTGAAATGCACTATTTGGGTAAGAAATCTAAGACCATAATAATAAATCAGAGATATTGTATTAACTCATTAAAATTACACAGAATTTTAACAAAATCTCGAGAATTTCTCGTGTCAAGAATCGGTCGAGACAATAATATTCGCACATTTCTTTCCATAAGCAGCAATATTTTGATTTTTTTTTTTTTAATTTTTCATTTTCATTTTCATTTCCAATTTATTTTATTTTATTATTTAAGGAGGAAGCGTGCAAGAAATTGTGCGAAGGTTCGTGCCTTGACCAGCAAAAGGCGTAAGTTTGAGTTGTAATGCCAAAATAAATCCAAATATTTAATCATTGAAAAAATAATAAATAAGACATTTAATATTAATGCAAATTAATTCATTTAGCTGTTACTCGAAATGCGGCCTTACGAAGCAACAGTGTGATGATGAGTGCACCAAATGCTCAGTAATATTTTTAAATTTAATAATATATTAAATTATAAATCCGGTCCACATAGACTAGAATTCTAAAAATGATTTTTTTTAATATAATAAAATTTGCGAATAATCGGTGGCATCGACACTTCCAGAAGGGACACCATATTGTAAAAATTACCATTTTTAATTATTGTTAATTTTTGGCTCGCAAAAAATTCTTTTACCCATTATCAAAAAATATTATAATAAAAACTGATAAATAATAATACGCTAATGAAGGTAGTAATCAATGATTAAATTAGATTTTTTTTTAATTTAAATATCTATTAAATGAAAATATTTTTATAGGATGGTCAGTCTCCCGAATGTAAGGACAACTTCGCCAATGTGTGTTTCCCGAGTGGGCATGAGAAGGCATTCCAAGAAGAACAGGTAATAAATTATACCAAAATGTTTACAAATGAATTGGTCGCTTCATTTAAACAAATATTTACGAACCTTAATTATTATAAAGTTTCTCTAAATTTAGGAAAAGGGTTGCAGTAAATCGAACTGCTCAGGTTTGCAAAATTATTTGTTGACTAATTTTTCAACAATTTGGAAAAAAGGCATAATAAATTTGTAATTTTCTGGATTTCTGCGCAAATATGGGAGGCATTTTTTATTTTTTTTATTCGTAATGCGCAGCTAATTTTAAATTCGAAATATTTTGTTGTAAAGAAGTGAAACGCCAATGTGCTGGTGAGCTTGAAGCGTAAGTTATCTGATGACTTAAATTTGATGATATGTATTCAAAAACAACGAATTAAATTCAATTTTATTCATTTTTTTTTCAATTTAGCTGCTACTCAGTGTGTGGCAACAAAATGGAGGATTGCCAGAAGAGTTTGTCTGCTAAATGCCAGGCAACGTTTAAATTTATATTAAAAAGTTATCAAGGCAACATTTTTGTCAATGTCAACCAAATTAAACATTCATGGTATCATTCTAAAGCCCTAACATTTCTCTATTAGCTCATCTAAATTTAAAAAAATTTGGCCAAGCTTTAGCAAAGTTATGGCCAAAATAAGAACACATCACACCTCTGATTTATATTACACAATAAAACTTGTAAAATACATATCCAAATACAAATCAAAATGTTGGTTAGAAATATTTTTTATTTTCCTTGAATTAAACTGTTTTTTCGATTTTAGTCTCAAAAATTTATGGTTTAAATTTTTCAAAATTTAAAATATGGCCAAAAATTGGGAGATATTTCTTTCTGAAGGTTGAATAGTTATAAAATTTATAGAAATATTTGAATGGTTATATAATTTTTATAAAATATATCAAGTATAAAGGAATGTTTTAGCTACCCAAGGAGGATGACTTGTTGTGTTTCAAGACGGCCATTGGTTTTTTAGAAGTAAAAGCCGTGTATCTATACAACCGAAAACAGGTAGTTTTTCTTAATAAAGTCTCATCCCATTGTTCTTAATTGTTTTCCTCTGCCATATTTAGTATAATTGTGTGTACAAAGCCAAAAATCAATAGGTTTTATCGATCATTCTTTGGCAAAAGCCCGAAAATTCAGTTTTTTTTTTAAATTCCTTGTAAAAGTTAATCAAATTCTTAATTCTTTTTTCAATTTTAGGAAAAAGCCTGCAAACAGCAGAAGAAGGCCTTACCAGCCGATGATGAATTGGTTGGTTTAAATTAGAGTTGCACAGGATCGAACTTCTGACCCGGATTGGGCCTCGGAACCACTGCCTTTTCGAATAGGAATGCCGATACCGGTCTTTCAAAACACCTCAATACCGTTCCCAACTCTACAATACTCGGTGGAATCTTTTTCATAAAATTGTGTAAGACCTATTACCCAATGTTATTCAAATTTCAAAAAATTCCGTTGTGTCACGCTGGGCCCCATTTACCATAAAATTTTCAAAAGATTTATTCATTTTGTGCTAGTTCTGTTAACATTTCAAAAAATGTTTAATTTTTTTAAAGCTATCCTAGAAGCCCATAAATTTGATTTTTTTGGCCAAAAATCTGCTTACTAAAAAATTTTTTCTCTGCGCCACTTTTTTCGCTCCATTTTTGGTCTAAATTAAATTTGAGCCTTTGTTTTCGTTAATATGATGCTAAAAACATTTACAAACTAAAACCATAAAGTTAAATTAATTAGAAGATATTTGTTTAAATTTAAAATAATCCGGTCCCGATTTTTCTGGTCCCGGACACCCTTCCCGGTTTCTTCCAAAAATCCCGATCCAGTTCAATGTCCATTGGTAGTAGCAGAGAGTTGAATTTTCAATATTTTTTTAAAATAGGCATTAAATTATTGGATATTAAAATTATTAAATTAATAAGGAAAATAATTCTTCATTCAAAACATTAACTTTACACCTTTAGGAGAAGCCCGAAAATGGTCAGATGGAGAAGAGTGTTGGAGTGAATTCCTCTGATGGTGAATTTAAATTTATTTAAATAATCAATCTTTAAAAATTTGATATTAGGCATTTTAAAGCTTAAATTATCCATGAATTTAAATGAAATGACGAAAAAAAGCCATAAATATGGACAAAATTCAAGAATATCAAAAAACATGGACAAAAAATTTTGATATAACGCCAAAATATGGCACAATAAATCTTGAAAAGGACAAATATGGAAACAATAAATACGCCTAGAAGCTTCTAATCAAGCTAAGAATTATCATGCCTTCGACAGTTTAAAAAAAGTGGGAGGATTTGCAAAAAATTTTCGGATTTAACAATTAGCCTTTTAAAAATTAAAAATAAATTATAAACATTTATGTGTAAATTGAATTTCAGTGCTGCCAAATGCCACCATTGATTCTTGATGCCATTCCGATGACCTGAAGCGAAGGAGAACGAAGAAAAGGAACAACAACATCCAAGTCACCAAAGCCATAATCAAATCTGAATCCACCATAATCAAATCCCGAGTTAGCCATAATCAAACCCAAATCCGCCATATCTATTCCTATCCGCCATAATCATGTCGAAATCAGCCATAATCAAACCCAAATCCGCCATTCATTTATATTTTATTAATTTATTATTTTGGATTGTTATGTTCATAATTTATTTTAATATTTTTGCTTTCATATGTGTTTTATTGAATTTTATTTGTTCAGTTTATTCATTTAATCAATTTATCGTAAAAATTTAACTTTTTTATATATGTTTTATTCGATCGGGAAAATGTTAACATTGTAATGAATTATATTTTTTAAATAAATTGGCATTTTAAATTTAACTATTATCAATTTGGACAAAATTTTGTGCCGTTGCTGCCAAATTACGCACCGCCGCTGTCACCCTAACAAAAATGTTTTCATGCAAAATGAGTTAGAAAAATCGTAAAATCTTATAGAATATTTGATGCAGAAAATTTTCTATATTTAACAAGTAGAAAAAATTTTACATCTCTTTTTTGAGTCGGTGTGTTTACATATTCTTAATTAATTTTTTTTTGCAAAAATTTTTTTCTGCTTTAATTATGAGACTAATTAAATAGAAAGTAAGAAAATAACTAAATACATAAATCTCAGATGTTTTAATAAGAAAGTATTTTAATAATCAATTTTGTAAAAAAGATTTCAACTAAATTTAAAAAATAATAATAATTAATAATAATTTATTAACTGCTTGAAAGTGTTGTTCTCAATACAAATCCGTTGTTTTTATCATTTTGCGAAAAAGCATTACTGTGATGGTGATACTGTATTAAAAAATATTATTAATTTGACTTTGGTTTTAATTAAAATTATTTTACAAAAATGTGCCGAAAAGCATTCTCCGTCCTCCTCCCGCTGATTTCATTGGCATTTGTTCCGTCGGTGGCAATTCCATCTAACTGAAAGAATGGGTAAACTTTGGGAAAAATGTGAGATAATTTTTGAATGATTGCTTAAAATTAAAGGGATAAAAAACGTGAACTTTAATCAAATGAAGAGCTTTAATTATATATTATTTTTTTGTTTTTAAATTTATTAATTCAATTTTGAACTTTTTGCTTTTATGACATTAATTATCATGTTTAATTAAGGTTATTAAAAAATGTTGATTTTGTAACTCAATTCAAAGTTTCTTTTCATTCAAATTCATTCGGCGATTTTTTGAAGAAAGCAGAAACAGCGGAAGAGGACAATAAGATTTCATTTAATATTTAATTATCTTTTTTTACTCTCTTTTTTATTTTTATACCTTTTTTCAATTTTTGAATTTGTTTTGTTTTATTTTAATATGAAAAGCATTTATCGTTTTTAATAATTTGCGATTGATTAGAAGAACAGCATTTACATAAATGATGCAAAATTAAATTTTGATTTATATTAAACCAATTCAACAAATAGTGGTGGCGATTTTTCATCTGATGATTATGGTAATGAGAAAAGGGAAACGGTAGAAAATTAAAATTTGGGAAACGTTACTTAAAAATAAAAAAAACTTAAAAAATAAATTTATAAATAAAAAATAAATTTGGAATTGGTATTGATAATCACCAAACTTGTGCTCAAAAATGTGATTTTTATCTTTAAAGAGTAAGGAATTTTTGAAAATTAAATGGGACTTGTGCTAATTTGTTTTGAAAAAATAACGTAATTAATAGGGCGGGAAAATTATGGATATAAAATCGTGAAATATGGCAATAAATATGAACAAAAAATCGCAAAATATGGACATAAAATGGCAAAAATATGGACAAAAATTTTTTTCCGTTCTTTGGGGTCAGGCAAATTTAACGATGTGGGCCGTTTTAATAGAGGTTTTTTGGAAAACCCAAAATATGGACATAAAATATGAATTTAAATGCCAAAAAAAGGGAAAAAATGGAAAAATGGACATAAATCGCTAAATATGGAAAATATATTTATGGAACTCCATCCTACAAGCTTCAAACAAAACTAAAAACATGGTTTTCGTGCGTTTCAGGTCCTCCGCAGTCCAGGAAAAAAATGGATTTCCATATATTTCCCCGCACTAATAATTAATTTAGATGGGACTTCAAGAAAAGTTGAAGCAGCAGGAAACGAATGCGCTGCTGGCGAAGATCGAAGCGGAGAATGTCGTAATTACGGATTACGGATTTCCGTAATTGAAAAACCAGTTACGCTCACAGCCCTGATTCGAACAGTGCTGGGAGTTTAGTCAAAAACCATCAAAATGGGCGTTAATCAAAAACAATCAATTTTTTTTTATATAACTTTGCTCAAAAGTAACCAAATTTTTAATTATTTATATCATTCGATAGCTATAAGTGTTTTTATTAGCCTAAAAATTGCAAAATGTTTTCGTTAAGTTCCAAGAAAGTTATAACCTAAAAAGTTGAAAAAATTGCTTTTTTGACCTTCTCAGGTCATAACTTTTTTTTTGAAGCTTAACAAAAATATTTTTAAATTTTGAAGGATAATAGAAAACAATTAGATCGACCAAATAATATCAAGATTATAAAATTGAATTCATTTTGCTTGAACTTATAAACAATTTTCTCTCAACGATTTCCCATTTGATGTTTTTTTTTGACTAGAATAGCATCAAAAAGTAAAGAAATTTAAAAGAATTTTTGAATTTATTATTAAAATAAGAAAACCTAACCAAATTTAAATTTCATTAAACTGCTGCTTCAAGCGAAATGCGATTCCGAGGAGGAAAAGCGTAAACTGATAATGAACACAAGGAAATGAAGGAAAAGATGGACAAATTGGAGGAGCAATTGGGAAGAAAATTTGAAAAATTCGACGAAGAGGTGAGTGAGTCACTAACAAAACAATCAAAAAATAAATTAATTAAATTTTTTGTCCTAATTTTTAATTTATAAAATTTTCAGTTCATTTATTTAGTGTGATTTTCTAGAAACTAAGATAATCAAGGTTTTGAAGCTTTTCATGACGGATCCCATCCAAACTGATTTAAATTTTCGTAATAATTCTAAAAATTTATAAAAAATTACAAAAATACAATAGACCTATCGCCTTTTTTCCAATAGATCCCACCGTACTTTCTTTTGCTTAGAAATTAGCTAAACATATGATCAATAGGATCGCAAGTTTCTCATACACGATGACGCTCAACGCAATCCCGAACCTGGACGGCAACAGAGGTTCCGATTCGGTGAATGCTTTCTTCAAGCAATTTGATGTTGCGACTGCCGAGCTGAAATTAAAAATTGAAAAATGTCGTTTTTCTGCCTCCGAATTGCCATTTCTGGGACATGTGTTAACTCGCCGTGGTTTAAAAATGAATGCCGATAAAGTAAGGCCTGTCATTGAGCTGCCATTGCCGTCAACCAAAAAGCAATTGCATTCATTTCTCGGCTTCATGACGTATTATCGGAAGTTCATCTATGGATTTGGTGAGATTGCTGCGCCTCTGTTTCATCTCCTGAAAAAGAACACACCATTTGTTATAGGAGAAAAGGAAATATTGGTAGTCGAGAAATTGAAAAAAAAACTTCTTCAAGACGCGGTTCTCTATTTCCCGGACTTCAAAGCCGCAATGAATGATGTTGATCGATGTTTCATCATTCTCACCGACGCAAGTAAAATTGGGATTTCCGCAGTTTTGTGCCAAGCTGACGAGAACAAACGAGTCCGTCCAATTTACTTCGCATCACGTCAATGCAGTAAACACGAAAGTAACTATTGCCCAACGGAGCTGGAAGCTCTTGCGGTTCGATTTGGCGCCTGGAAATTCGCACAATTTCTTACCGGAATCCCGACCAAAATAATCACCGATCATAAAGCGCTTCCACCAATGTTTCGGAGTAAGAAACAAACAGGAAATTCTTGAGTTGATCGCTGGTTAATGGAATTGAACGCACGGTTCACTCTCACTGTCGAGTACAGTCCTGGAAAATCCAACATTGTTGCTGCTGTTTTATCACGGTCCGGGGCTTTAGTAACTGAAGTCACTGAGAATTTGGACACGGATTCAGCTTTTGTCTGTAAATTTAAAGAGAGTGATGGCGAAATCGCTCTGGAACGGGATGAAATCGGAGAAAAGGAGAGAATCGATTGGGTCGAAGCGACAAACGTCAGCGAATTCAGCGAAATATACAATTTCTTGCAAAAACGGATTTTGCCGGACGAAATCCGAAAGAAGCAAAAAATTTTGGATACTTTTCATAAGTTTTCCATCACGGATGGATTGCTTTATTTTGTACCGTCGAAACCTGAAGGACCAAAACTTTTCGTCCCCAGCAAATTCAGGCAAACTTTGATTGATCAGCGTCATTCGGGAATTTATTCGGGCCATTTCAGTGGAAAAAAGCTTTTTCGTCAATTATCAGAAAAGTACTTTTGGCCAAATATGTCCGGCGACTGCGTTAAAACCTGTCTGAGTTGTAGAATATGTGCACACAGCAGAAAACCCCGATCAAATGAACCTCCACTCCGGATAATCCAGACGTCCGAACCGTTGGAACTTGTTTGTGTCGATATTTTATCGATCGGAATGTCCGAAAACGGTAGTCGGTATGTGCTCGTCTCTATCGATCACTTCACAAAATACATCGTCGCAACTCCAATCCCGGACAAAAGCAAAGACACAGTCGCAAAGGCATTTGTAAAAGATTTTGTTTTGCTGTTCGGAGCACCAAAAAGATTCCATAGTGACCAAGGAAAGGAATTCGTCAACGAAACTCTAAAAGAAATTTCCGCCATTCTCGGCGTCGAAAAGACGACAACTGCTGGGTACGACCCACAAGCAAATGGAGCCGCGGAACGGGCAAATCAAACTTTGCTTAATATGCTTAAAAAGTCTACGTCCTCGCACTGGAGTTGGGATGAACGACTTCCTTTCGTTGTGTTTTCGTACAACACTACACCGTCTGAAGTCACTGGATTTTCGCCATTTCAACTGATGTTCGGAAAAATTGCAAATTTTCCAGGGGAAATAGATTTTAAAAAGTATGGAAACCCGTTCTACACCGTGGACGAGGAAACATATTTACAAACATTTAAAGAAAATTTGCAGTTAATTCTCGAATATGCGCGTAAAAATGCCGAAATTTCACGGGCAGAAACAAAAAATCGGTATGATTCTCGCCCAAATGTGACCGCAAACAAATTTGCCATTGGCGACAAATGCATGGTCATTTATCCCGGCTCGAAATCCCGAATACAGCACAAAAAACTGCATTGGAATCAGTTCGGACCGTATAAAATTGTTAAAATGTTCGAATCATCCGCAAACGTTGTCCCAGTCGATAAATGTTCAGCGGAACCGATTACCGTCCCAATAGAACGTCTCGTCCGTGTACCAGTCGGAGTTCCCGACATATCAACGCTCCCACATGGGAAAAACCCATACCGGAACATTTTGGCCACCATTTTGCTTGCAAATTTAGAAATAATAGTTCCAAAAAGAGAACTAGCAAACGAAACTCCGATGTCGAGTGAGGAATGGCAAAAAAGGGGAATTACAGAAAAATCAGCAGAAAATTTGGACCAAAATCAGTTAGGGACAACTGACATTTTAGGTGTGCGGAAGATGCAACAGGACGAAAATGCCGGGCTTATTTGGACCATGAAATGTGAAGGCGAAAGCCACGAATTCTGTGGAAAACTTCTGTGCGCGGAGTTGGACCCGGTTTTGGACGCAAAAACGGAGCCCGGGAACGTGGAAATTGGCACTCCTCTGCAGGCCATTTTGTGCCTATTCATCCTTCCGTTCCGGTGCCACAGTCTCTTCTGCGGCGGCAAAAAGCCTTGTTCACCTTATACTTGGCTCTGAACCGGGAATGGAGTTGGTCGTTTATGAAGGAGTCCGAAAAGACAACATTCGTGCCGGTGCCCTTCCACGAGAAGAAGACGTTGAGAAAATTTGGTCAATGTGGTGTGAAAAGTGCGCGGTGACCAAAAAACTTCTCCAATCGTCAGGATTTGAGAAGATTCGAGTGCAAAATTCCGACGGAAAGCCCAAAGAAAAGCCCAAAATTATTCAGGTCGAAATGCCGGAAGCGGTGCCCAAATTGCCCGAATCGGAGCGCGATGCATGGAGCACTTTGTTCGAACAGACCGGGTGGATTCTAGAAAAAGTCCGTGCCATTGCCATTCATCGTTGCCGCACATTGGTTGAGACTCCTCGAGTTCTGATCGGTGATTCGACGGCTTTCCAACTCCTCTCTGAAATGCGGGCACAAACGCAATTTGTTGGCACTGAGCGAGGCCTTTTAACTGAAGTGATCCGTCCACTCAGCGAGTGCGTCTTCTCAAGCAAAGTGCGCGCAGCGATGATCATCCTCGGTCGAGATTCGTTGGTCAAAGACGAAACCGTTGATCAGATCATGGAACAATGCCAACGGATCCAACAACTGTGTTCGCGTTTTCCGTCCGTTTCGTTCATTTGGTTGCCTCCACCGTACGTTCGTCAGTACGATTTGGCATATCACGAAATGATCGGCCGTCTTTCTGAACTGCTCGGAGATTGGTTTGTTTTCGTGACTCCGTTTGGACGAAGTCTAATAGAAATCTGGCGATACGGAGAGTCGTTTGATCGGAGTCGTGTCAATGCAGATGGGTGGATGACCGAAAACGGCATTAAAGCATTGTCGGCGTGGATCAGCACCCAAATTCCGAAATGGCCAAACAACAGACAGCTTGGGATTCGAACGGTCCGCTCCAGCGTTTCCGTCACTAGGAGAGTTAATGGGTTGGGTCTATGCGACCGCCCAGAAACTGCGGCTTCTTCTTCGGCTCGTGGGGGGTTGGGTCTATGCGACCGCCGCCCAAACTCACGTTCTCGATCGCCATTTCGACGCCACGAAAACAACTACAACCGCCAATCGCAGCAATTCGTTCGAGGAGGACACCGCCGAGATGACGTGACGCGCGACCGCCGGCACTAGCTTGCTCAGGCCACCACCGATCGGATGCCGAATCAGCTATCGGCAGGGACGCCTTTTCTTTGGGGGGTTGTGATGTGTTAAATGGGAAATATTTGGCTTTCTATATTATTTTGCTTCTCTAATTATGTGCCATTTCCTTGCCTCTGACTGCCTTTATTCTTTTAATTCAATTCTCTAATTATATGTTATATTCTTTATGTCTTGCTCTCTAATTTATTCCTTATTTCTCAATCGATATTTCCTTGCTTGTCTTCTCCCTTGTGCCTTCCTCTATTCATTCTATTTTTGGTGTTCACAAAAATTTACCTCGGACTTTTCCTCTCTAAATATTTTGTGTGTGAACTCTTAATTTTCGTCGTCTTCGCATTGAATTTAAATTAAATAAATTGAACTGTCCCCGACTATTTCGCCTTCCTTAATTAATAAGCATTGGCCCCGTTTGTCCTTTCTCTGCTTTTTAATTGTTTGGGAATTTGGTCTGCATTGTCTCCGCTGTGCCGACATTTGGGACTTTTGAGAGAAGCAGAACGAAGTGAACAGCAAAAGAGACGAGCCACCCCCTCCGACCTATTGGCTCTCAATTTTGCACGGCGGGGTCAACTAATTTCAAAGTGTCGGTATCATGGAGTAAAAAATGACAAAAATAAATGAATAACATTGCTTCAAAGGCAGTCTAATATTACATTCAATAGCTCTAGAAATTGTTTATTTGCATTGAAATTTAAAAATTATTCAGAATTTTTAATTATATATTTTTTTTCGAAAATCAACCTTTTTTAAAATTTATTAATAGAAGGAAATTGGGCTATCGAATAAGCTAATTTGTAAGGATTAATGAGTTTTGAAGCGCGAATAAATTTGATCTGCCTAGGTGCAATATTTTAAGATATTATTTTATTTTTTCCCCTTTAAGAATTTAATTAATTGCATTGAGGAATTTGATTATAGTTTTGTTAGGAATAACCCTAAATATACTTCTTTCGTTTTAGAGAATTAAGTATTCGAAAATTAGCCACAAAATTTTTTTTTAAATTGACAGAAATATTTAAGCAAATTTTGGACTTCTTTTCAATAACAACCAATTTGAAAATGTATTCTTTGTAAAATGAGGCAAATAACACCTTAGCTCTATCCAGAGATATCAAGCTTTCAACACTATTTTTTCCTGAGCTCCCTATAGCCTGAAACGCACGAAAAACATGTTTTTTAGGGCTGTTGTTAAGCTACTTTTCTAGTTATTCTCAACTATTTTATAGTTTTTTTTATTTTTAGCAACTAAAAAACTATAAAATTTTTGAAAAAAAAAACTGTTTTCAACTATTTTGGCGTTTTGCCCAAAATTTGTTAACAAAAATGCAATAAAAAGGTAAAATGCACCCCCTAAGAATCGACTCAAAAATTTTTTTTCAAAAAATATACCCCTAAAAATCTACCCAAAATTTTCCCAAAATTTTCGAAAATACATCCCTAAGAAACGAAAAATTTCTCAAAAATCAATCTTCAAAATTTATTTATTTATTTATTGACAAGAATTTGTGATTTTTCAAATCATTTATCTCAATAATGATTTGGCATAATATTTTTGCTTTATAAAGAAAATTTTCGATTTTACACCCCCTAAATTCGGAACTTTTTAGCAACTATTTGCCCATTTTTAGCAACTATTTTGTGGGTTTTTAAAAAACTAAAAACTAATTATTTTGGCAGTTTTTAGCGACTATAAATATAAGCCCTACTGGTAAGTAACTAAATTTTTTGATTGTCACTATGTTTATCTGTTGATCAGCAGGTTTCACTTGAATTACGTTAGGATGTTGTGTTTGTCCCATGATTTTGGCAAAAATAAATCTTGGTAGGAAGCTCACGCACATTTTGCGTCGTAATGAGTCACTGGCCCAAAGCATAAGCCAACTCGAGATACCGGCGGTGCCAACATCCATAACCCAGGAATAATTGCAGTACAAGAGTGCCAAAACCAAAGGGTCAAAGTAAAAAATATACAACAGAATCTGAAATTAAACATGTGTTTTGAAATTTTGTTTGTAAAACTTGCCAAAATAATCGTGCTTAAAGCATGGCCAATAAATGTGGCAACGGCATAAATCAATAATTTTCGCTCAACTTTCGTTTTAACTAATTGTGCTGTCGAAGATGAAGTGATTTTGACTTTGGCATTTCGTTTATATGCCAAAAAAGTGACCAAATTCAGTGCAACACAACTGACCAAAAGAATTATTGATCCAATTGTCTGAATGAAAAGGGCAGACGACACCGAAACATTTCCCCAAAATTTTAAAAATTTTAATTTTAGTTAAAATATGTTTTTTACTTCCTTAATTTCCTCCATAATTGCAAAAGCAGTCGAATTTGGTTGTTTTAGCAAATAGGTGCTCATAAATAGGTCATGTAAGTCAGCAAAAGTGGAAAAAGCAATGAACACAAAAAAGAACATTGAAGGTCAATCAAGCAAAAAGCATTTTGGTAAAAATTATGAACGTAAAAAACTAATAAATATTTCAATTCATGTAATTTTGACAAATTAAAGTTTTTAAAAAATTCGTACTAACAATTTGGAAAGAAACATACTTGTTCCTATGAATTTAAATTCACAAAAAATTTTCTTTAATTTTATTTATATTTAAAAAAAAATAACTTAAAATTCGGGGTAATATTTTGTTATTAAGAAAAATATTTGAAAGAAATAAATCTATTGAGTTCATATGTATGGGCGTATAATTTTTTAATTATTCTAAAATATATGCGCGTGTGTTATTTACAATAAAATAGTTTTATTCATTGGTCTTTTTTGTCATAATGTTCATCTGCTGATTAACCGGTTTCACTTGAATTACATTGGCATTTTGTGTTTGTCCCATTATTTTGCTAAAAAGATTCTTGGTAGGAAACTCGTACAAATTTGGCGTCGTAATGAGTCACTGGCCCAAAGCATTAGGCAACTCGAGACTCCAACTGTGCCAATATCGGTCATCCATGGGTAATTGAAGTACAAAAGTGCCAAAATCAGAGGGTCGTAATAGAAAATGTACAACCCAATCAAAAAAATTATGAAAAAATCCTTTTTGAAATTTGAATGTAAAACTTGCCAAAATAATCGTGCCTAAAGCATGGCCAATAAATGTGGCAACGACATAAATCAATAATTTTCGCTCAACTTTCGTTTTAACTAATTGTGCTGTCGACGATGAAGTGATTTTGACTTTGGCATTTTGTCGTTTATATGCCAAAAAAGTGATAAAATTCAGTACAACACAACTGACCAAAAGAATTATTGAACCAATTGTCCGAATGAAAAGGACAGGTGTCAACACCGAAACATTTCCCTAAAATTTAAAAAAAAAAATTTTACTTCCTTAATTTCCTCCATAATTGCAAAAGCAGTCGAATTTGGTTGTTTTAGCAAATAGGTGCTCATAAATAGATCAGTATGTCAGCAAAAGTGGAAAAAGCAATGAACACAAAAAAGCGACTGGCAAAAGCTTTATCCAAAGCTTAAAAACAGATTTAAATATATAATAATTAAAATTACTCTTCCGTTAGAAAGTGGCATCATTATTGCAGTCATACGGTTCAACATCATGAATACGGTGGCGATATTCTATGCTTCTATGTATATGCGCTGAGGAAGTAAAATTGCAGGCGTGCCAAATTTGGCAGTTTTTCATAAATCGGATAAAGCACAGCGCCGAACACAGTGGGCAGACGAAAGCCATAATAAACGGAGAGTATTCCAATGATTTCCTAAATATTTTTTAAAATTTAAACTTTAAATATCATTTAATTTACTGGGACTGCCCGGAGCACAAACAGCGCGGAAAATGTATTATGAAATTGGCGATTGAGACAAATCGCCAAAATTTGCAAACAATAAATTGTCAAAGAAGGAATACTGATGCAAAATGAGAAATATATGAACTCATTGGTGTATTGGAGAATGGCTTCAATTATCGAATCCATTTCTATAGTAACAAATTTGATCATGAAAATCAGTTTATTAACCGAATATTATAAATATTTAATCACAAATATTCTAGTTTTAAATCAGAATCTCAATTCAAAAAACTTTTGTACTTCACTTGGGGAATAAAAACCCCAAAGAAATATATAAAATTGATGGAAATATAATAATAATGTTGTGGATACAATTAGGGATTTGGGCATAAATATTGATAATAAAATTGCTCCTGAGATTTGGAATCCATCTATTCAAAAAAATATTTAAAAAATCGAAAAATGTCAAAAATATTTCACCAAAGAGTCTTTTTAAATGCAGCCTTCCACCCATTCCATACCAAAAAGATTAGAATACCTACAACTACCAACACTTGAGAATAGGCGAAAGCTGTTTGATCTGTTCATGGCGCATAAAATTGTTTGTGGCCGAACAGATCTGAAACTATTTTCTATTTTTAATCCATCAACACGCTTTAACATCCCCTTTTATAGATTTAACACAAAATATAAACTAATCAAAAAATTCATTCCTTTTGCTGGGAGGGTAACAAAATTGTGGAATCAACTCAATAAAGAACTAATAAAAATAAATTCTTTAAATCAATTTAAAACAAAACTCAAAAGTTCACTAGGGTAATAAGACCGGAAAAGCTAGGATAAACAAAATCCTAAGTGATTTGGTAATTTTGTGTTTCGACCTCATTTGACTTTGACCTCAATTAATTTATATATTTATTTTCACACATTTTTTTTTGTCTTTTTAATTCCTGTGATCATCCATATATTTTCTCACTTACTCTACAACACACTTATCTGAACAGTCGTCAGAGTAAGTGGTTTTCGCCCCTTCTGATGACTTTTTTATTTTTACGAATAAACAATAATAAACAATAATCACTTTTTAATGATTTTAATGAATATGACCTTGAATCTTTAATTAATTATAGATGAATGAAAAAACTATTTAATCAAAACAAGCAATTCGTTGCGCAATTTTTTTTTCAATATATCTTCTTTAAATAATTCATTTTAAATTTGAGCAATTATCGCAAATTCATAATCCGGTCCCGCCATGTGTTCGCCAAATTGAATAGTCACCTAATTAGCGGACCTTTGGTGTGTGGTTTCGTCAAATTAGTCACCAAATTAGTAGTCGAAGAAGCTTTTTTCACCCAATTTCACTGTTTGTTTGTTTGATTAACCCGTTTAAATTTCTCGTATATAAATAGGCAATTAAGCTCATTAAGAGTATCCGATCATTCAATTTTAATTAAAATTATCCGAAAATCTCCATATTAAAAAATGAATTCTGCTAAAATGTTCACTCTGCTGTTGATCATTGGCGCTGTTCTTGCACTGACAATTGGCATGCCAACCCCCGGCGGATCTGATGAAAGGTGCAGCAATAAATTAATTGTCTTAATTAAGGAAAATTGAATCCATTTAAGTAGAATAATTAGACTAATTAGTGATTCTTCAAAATTAAATTAAATTTTCAAATTTTCATCAGTGTCTCATCGATGCGCCAAAAGCGCGGCTACGGAATGGGCAACGGAGGCGGAATGGGCAATGGATTTGGAGGCGGAATGGGCAACGGTTTCGGGGGCGGAATGGGCAACGGTTTCGGAGGCGGAAGCGGAATGGGCAACGGTTTCGGGGTCGGAATGGGCAACGGTTTCGGAGGCGGAATGGGCGGCGGAAGCGGCGGTGGCTATGGGTACGGTAAACGTCGCTGATGAATTACTGTGTTTTACATTATGACGACGACATTTGATTATGCTCAGATTTATGGTTTATTCATTTGTATTTATAAATAATTTTAAGTTTATATAATTCCATAAAGAAAAAAAAGTTTTGGTAATTTTAAAAGTGCCCGGAATTTTTACAGTTACTTTGCACATCTCAATTTCCAGAAAACAATAAGAAATTTATTAAATGTCTGTCAACAATTCTAAAATCTGGAAAATCCCACCACTTTCCGCAGTTAATTTTCGGCTTCCTTCCAAAATTTCGCTTTTATCTTACAATTTAAAAACTGTACCGGCTTTTCACACGTCAACATATTTTCAGAGTCCCACCGAAATTCCCGGGCGATCAACCGGACCAATAAAAAATAATATTACTTTGATTTATTTTCAGACTGCAAAATCTTAACGGACTCTTTCCCGATTCATTTGTTGGTTGTTGAAAAAAAAGTTAACGATTTTAAAAAAATCCTGTTGAAAGATGGCAGCAATCAGCAGATTGTTCCCTCGTATGGCAATCAAAAATTTGGGCTCGAGAAATTGACGACGATTCTTGCAATTACGAAAAGGCTCAAACTTTTATCCAGTCGAGACTGGAGAGACCGAGAGCACCACCTGCTACACATATAAAATAATTACACAATTATAATTATAATTCATGGAAATATATGTATAAAAACCATATTAAAATTCCTGCACATGTAAGCAAATTTTTTTGCTGTTGTATAGCATTATATAAAATCCATATAAATCAATTTATGCACTTGCAAGTAAAAATTTTATGGCATTTCAATGTTGTATAGCATCTAAAAATTTGCTATTTTTACAATTCATTATTAAGCATGGCGAAGAATTTCCTAATTTTCCTTAAAATTTTTATGTTTTTGTATGTATTCAATGCTGTAAATTGTGGCCAAAATATGCTGATTCTTGATCTATCGCCAAGTTTTCCAGAAAATAGTCAATTTTGGAGGTAAATCATTTTCATGCATTTAAATACGTGCTCTATTTTTAAAAATTTGAAATTAAATCGAACTCTTTGCCATTATGGTAATTTAAATTAATTATTTTAAATGATTTAGCTACCATATCACAGTGAATTGTCATGACGAACGTGCTACTGTAGCGAAGACCTTAGAATATAATATTACAAAAGAGTCAAAAGATGTGTTGTGGACGACCTTTTCAGAAGGAGGAAAATCTTTTGAAAGGGTTCTATTTGATTTTAATGAAGCAAAGTGTAAGGACTATTCAATTTTTATCAAAATAAAAAAACTGGAAATGGAGAACAAAAAACTGCTGGAAAACGAACATTATTCGTTTTTTGGCATCTTAGCAAAGGTAAATTTAAATTTTAAAATTAAATGTAATTTCAAAAAAAGTATATTTGCAAATAAATGAAATAAGTAATTATAAAAAAAAGTAAGCATTTTATAATATTTATTCATTTTTTATTTAAAAATATTTGACATAAGGAATATAATATTGCGAAAAAGAACTTTTATAAAAATTCATTTTTAGACGGGCGGCATATTTAAAAAAAACTAATTAGTGAGAGATTTTCTTGATCATTTTCAGGATTATGTTCACGTGAATAAAAAAGCCGCGTCAAACGGGAGGACAGAATTCAACATAACTTGCAAATATTTTTTTGTCAATTTTACGTCCGGTGCTCACGCGAAAGGAGGAATTCTATGAAATTAAAGTGTACTGTAATGATAAACAACAACAAAATTTTGTTTATCATAATGATATCCAATGTATGAATGGCGGATGCCAACGAATGATTTTGGCGGATGAACAAAAATGCCAAACAAATGTCTATGACGTTCAAGTGTGGCGCTGGAGCAGCATGGACGAGGTAACCGGGACAGGGTTCGGGTTCAAAATTACGGTTTTAGGGACTCTATTTTAGATGGGGAGGGAGACAAGAATTTAGGAGGGTGAAGGGGCTGAATTTAGGAAAAACGACACCTAGGTTTATAAAAATAAAATTTTTAAACAAAAATGAGTAATATACAAAAAATATATATATTTAATTTTAAATTTTAGAGAGAAACTTGTCTTACTGAGCCAAGAAGCACATATTTTTCAGACATTCATATAAAGGACGGTGGAATGCTAGAAATTCAGGAAAATAGTGACGGTTTTCAAACATTGGTGAAGAAAAACTAAGACAGAAGTTGATATTATATATATTTTTTCCATTTGTCATGATGTAGTTATTATCTTTTTCACAATTGTTGCTATTTTTTTTTTGAAAAAATTTCCATTTTTGGTTTTAAAGAGATTTATTTGAATTTAAAATTATATAAAATTATAATAATATTGTGATGGAAAAGGTCGAAATTTGGTTAATTATTTCTATCAATATTAATTTTTTTAAATAATTTTAATTTTGAATTTTTGTGGCTAATTTTCGGATACTTAGTGCTCTAAAATGAAATGAATTATATTTAATTTGGTTATTCCTAACAAAAATTATAATCAAATTGCGCTAGCATTAATTAAATCCATTAGCAGGTGGGCAAAATGAAGCATAAAATCATAAAATATTGCCATTAGGCAGACCAAAATTTTTATAATCTTAATAGTTCAAACGGGTTTTTTGTCAAAACAAAGAGATAACCAAAAATTTCATTAAAAATTCAGAATTATAAGCATATCTTTTTTTGAGATTGACGTCGATGGGCCTTAATTTTAAAATGATGTAACCTTGAAAATTTGTCTTTGTATACAAATTTCGCGCTTCAAAACTCATAATTATTTACAAATTAGCTCATTTGATAGCCCAATTTTCTTCTATTTATAAAATTTTTAAAAAGATTGATTTTCGAAAAAAATTATAATTAAAAATTCTGAATAACTTTTTAATTTCAACAAAATTTAGGTTTTAATATTTCATATACATTCATTGGTAATTGTCCAGAAATGTCCTAGCTTTTTTTTTATTTGTCCTGACTTTTTTTGACCATTTTTTCATTTTATGCTTACTTTTAAAATTTTGTATATTTTTAAGTTTCCTTATCAGCGATGGTCTTAATTGCGTTTTAATATAAGCGACTAACAGTTAAATTCTCTTTTACGGTTTCGAATTTATTAAAATTGTAAATTAAAATTTAACAAAAATTGTAGAGAATATCTTCTACCTTCAAAATCTCAGTTAGGATAAGTTTTGTTATTTTTTAATGTAAATTATTGGAAAATATAACAAAAAAATTTTTGTTTGTAGAGAGAAATAATTATTGTCAACATTTTTTGAAAGTTTTTAATCATAATATGACCAGATTTTTTATATTTGACCTGACTTTTTGTAATCATCCAACGCATTGATAATGTTGTAATTTTTAATTTTCTATAAATTAATAATATTTTTTAAATCCTTTGGTATCCTTTAAAAATTTCCGTTCTCGAAGAATATTTAATTTAAAATTTTATTTTAAATTTAATTTCATATAAAAAACTCATTTAAATTTGCAAAATTATTTTGTTAATTGTCATTTCACTATGTGCATTTAATTGTAATGAAAATTTAATCCCTGTCAAAAATGGCGGATTACATTTATCCTTCAAGTCGAAAACAATGTGCAAAAAACAAAGTGGGAAATCGGCAAAATTTTGGTAACATTCCCAGACCATGTCTTTCAAATCAAGCGGGGTCAAACCGGAGAATATTAAAATGTAAATTATGTAATAGAATTCGAATAATCCAATCACCTGTTTGGCATTTGCGGCTCCCAGATAAGCAGCAACATTTTCCAGGTCCGAAAAGCACAGTGTGTGAACGCCGACCAATTGGGTGGACTGTGCCAAACTGCCGGGAGTGATCCTTAAAAAAAGCCAAGAATTTTAATAGAAAAATATTTTAAATGTTTTTTTTCTCTTACATATTGCACATGGTGACATCAACTTGCAAAAACAAAGCAATGCCTTCGACAACATCTGAAAATAAAAATGAAAATAATTTAATTATTATGAAATAAATATTAAAGAATTTTTGAATTTATTATTTTTACTCAGTAATTGTTCAATTAACTCAAATAATAATATATTTGGTTAATTACCCTTTTCCTCCGCCTTTCTTTTGCTTCGTTTGCCCGCTTCCTCCGCCTTCTCATCGTAGCGGACGCCGTTGCGTTCACTTCCGGTGGCAATTCAATGCGTTTGCCAATGCCTTTGTCTGATCGCCATTCAAAAAGTTTGGGCTGAATACAATAAAATTTTTAAATTAATTTATAAATTAATTTTCCATGCCTTTTTGTCGTATCGGTCAATTGACAGTGCCAACGACGCGCGGAGATGGGCACTCAATGCGACCAAAAATTGGCGAAACAGTGCCGTATCGCTGAACAGTGTAGACGGATGGAGTGCGACCGCCAGGAACAGCTCGCCCAGCAGCAATTTGGGTTGGTCATCCGCCGTGGGGTCGGGCTCATGCGCGTCATGGACACAGTCGCCGCCCTGTGAATTTTCAAATTTAAAAATCGTTTAAATTTGATGGAATTGAGCCGGTCATATGAAAATCGGCCCCAGCACTTCCCTCGTCCTTTGGGTCAATTGTCCGTTCTATAATTAGTTTGATATTCCAAATGTGCCACCCACGTCCCATCCGCAGTTCGCCTGATTGCACTGCTCGTCACAATGGCCGTCCGCGTACACTTTGGCACAGTCGACCATCCATGGACACGTCGCCTGGTGCCGCTCCAAACAGTCAAAGCCGTCGAACAAGCAGCGCTCGTTGTTGCAAATCTTAATTCAAAGGGATTGATGGAGAAAATTGAAAAAAATAATTAAAATTATTTAAAAATTAATTAGCAAATAGTGACATGGAAAAGGAACAAATTTAAAAATAAATTGCTATAGTGACATAAAGCCCACTCACTTCGTCACATTTCCCATCCGCAAACACATGGGCACAATAGCTTGCCTGTGGGCATTTGCCAAAGGGTTGTGCCTGTTTTGTGGAACAATCACTGCCGTCGAATTGGCACGCAAATAAATTGCACTAAATAAAATAAAATTAATTTCCAAATTTGTTTTTTTGGAATTTCAAATAACAATTATTGTTTAATAATTTTTTTGTTTTGACATTTTTCAACAAATCACCTCCGAATCACATCGATGGTTTCCGTATTTGGCCTCGCATCCCGCCTTCTTGCAGTTTTCCTTGTCCATCAAATCGGTTCGATTGAATTTGTCGACAGGTACTGAGGTCTAAAGAATTTCATTTTTTATTTGATAGAAAAATGTTTCCCAGAAAATCACTTCGCAATGGCGCCCAGTGAATCCGCGCGAACATTCGCATTGGAAATGGTTGACTTTGTCGTGGCATTTTCCGCCGTTGGCACAGACACTTAAAAAAAAGAAAGAAAATTTAAAAGGCATAAAATTGCAATTATAATTAATATTATTATTATAATTGCTACATTTTTTCACAGTCGTTGCGATTCTCTTCACAATTCGGGCCAATCCAACCCGGGGCGCAATCGCATCGATACCGATCGTTGCCAATGTTCACACAATTGCCCTTGTGTTTGCACGGAGATGGGCCTGTAATTTAAGAAATAATATTTTTTTTTAATGTTTTTTAGACAGATTTTTAACTTATTGCAAATTTATTTTATTTTAATTTAATTTAATTGGTATCAAATGTTATTCAAAATTTCATAAATTTATTTTTAAGTGTTGTATACTTTTGAGCACGGATTTCGAAAAATTTCGCACTGTTTCTCCCTCAAAGCCCATCAAACATTTAGCATCCTCCCGATGAGCCATCTAAGTTTTTTAATCCCGATTCGAATTTCGCACTGTTCTCCTAAAGCCGGTTTCACACATTTTGGCCTCCCCATGCGCCATCTAATGATTTTTAAATGTTTAAATAAATTTTCAAATTTTAATTGCCAACCCTTCGTGTCTTCCCCATTTCTCCACCATTTCGGCATCCGTTTCGGTGTCTCTTCAATAGGCATATTCTCACAAAATGTTCCCGAAAAATTCTTTGGGCAAATGCACTCGAAATGAATTGCTAAATTTGCAAAAAATTTAAAGAAATAATTTATAAAAATAAAATTACCTCCGCCATTCTGCTGATTGTCCTTCACACTTACACATTGGCACCATTTTTGCAAGGATTTTTTTTGCAATAGACAGCTTTGATTGCTAAAAAATATTTCCATTTTAATTATTATTTTTTATTTTAAATTTATTTTTACAATGCTTTCTCCCCATTTTCGGCCGACTGATCACAAAATGTGCCCTTCCATCCGTGTTGGCATTCACAGTACACATTTTGTTTGTCCGATAGAGATTAAAAAATTATTTGACTGTAATTAATGGCCAACTTTAATTCGGCATTGGCCATGCACACATGGATTATGGCCACGCTCGCAGGGGGACGAAAGATGGGAACACTGTTGGCCGGGAGCACACTCACAGGTCAATGAGCTGAAAAGGTAAAATATATTTTTGCTTTATTGTGCTTAATTATCCCCAAAAATTACTTATAGTCATTTGTCGGTGTGCAAATTGTCCCCTCGGGGCACGGTTTGAATTCGCATGGGTCGGGTTTTTCACTGCAATAAATAAGTACAAGAAATTCGTACAAATAAAATAAAATTGAATAAAACTTTTTGATTTAAGATTATTCAAAATATATAAAATATATTTTAAAATATTAATTTATTTAATTATTTCTCTTTTACTTACATTTCGCACAAAATGCCGCCAAATTTTGGCAGACATTCGCACTGTTCTGACGACGCATTTTGGCAGGTGGCCCCATTCTGACAGTCCAATTCGCATTTGTTCGCGCCTTCTTCATTTTGAAATTGGCAATTTTTGCTAGAAAAGCCTTACTGGCCGCCGTAGTCGAGTGTGCGGCGGTTTTTTAGCGCAATAACCAAAATGACCAATTTGCACCAGTTCATAATTGTACAAATTTAAATAAATAAGGAAGACCCCTGTGAGCGCTTTCTGATTTAAAAGCACATTTAAAATTCCTCTGTCCATTCATACCGTCCCCCCGTTTCATTTTGTACTGTTTGACGGGGGGGGGGGGGCAATAAAAATGCATTAAAAATGCATAAATATTTTATTTTTATGAAGTTGAAATGTATTATTCTACATTTATCATCAGCTGCTTTTTCCACGAATCAGAGAACTGTTTTCCGCATTTTCTCTCCGTTTCATCTCCGCCATCTCCCGGGGGGACTGACTGTCTCCATTTTCATGGACATCATTTCAAAAAATGAACGGTGCATTGATACAACAAATTGATCCCCCCCCCCCCCTCCAGCATAGGGATGTGCGAGAAATGATTTTTACCGAGAACCGAGCCCGAAACCGGGAAAGGACCCCGGGAAACGATACGAGAACCGAGAAATGACCCCGGGAATTGAGACCGAGACCCCAAAAAACTCGAGAAATTTCCCGAGTCGGGAACCGAGAACCGAGAAATTTTAATGGAATTAATTGAAATGTATTTTTAAGATCATAAACACATGAAAAGGGGTAGGTCAACCGGAATTTTTGTGAAGGAGTATGGGTAAGGTAACGGGGGATCCACGCATTTCGGCGCTCGCGTTTCGCGCTCACATTTCGGCGCGCTCGTTTCGGCGCGTTCGTTTCGGCGCCAGCCAGTTTTTCGACGATAGCTTTTTTCTTTGGCATCGAAATCCAACAATCTTGGTATCATTCGAAAGCTCTTAACATGCTCTATTAGCCTTACAAAAAGCCAAAAGATTTTCAAGCCTAGAAAAAATTTTATTAAGAAAAAACTTCAAAAATTCCGACTTTTCGCAATTTTCATGTATAACTTTTTTGGTGTTTGTCTAATCGCAAAGCAATAGCTTAGGAAAAGCTTCTAACACATTAAGCTTTATGATATCAAGATTGTGGGATTTGGTTGACAAAGAATAAAAGTTAAAAACAAAAACATGCTGGCGCCAAACGAGCGCGCCGAAACGCAGTGGACCCAGGTAACGGATGAAACCATCCTCCCGTTTTTCCCTCCCCGCCCCCTCGGACATCCCTTCCCATTCCCCCCCCCCCGCCCCATTCTCTCCCCTCATTACCCCTCCCCCCCCCCCCCCCCCCCCCCTCCGTTGCAATTCCTTCCGATGCGCCCATTTGACCCTAACTCATTCATTGATCTCCTTCCCCCACCCCTCCCACTATTCCTTTTACCCGTCACCATAAAGTTTTTATCCCATCCCACCAAACCTTTCCCCTTTCCGTCCATTAATTAATTATACACACAAATAAAAAAAGTGAAATTCACTTTCAAAGTTTCCTTTTCCTTTTATATTTTTATTAATATAATTAATTTAATTGATTGCTTTACGCCCACTCAACAATTGGCCCTTTGAATTAATTTACCGCTTCAATTTTTAGCAAATTTTTCGTTTTCCAATTAACCGACTTTTGCCAACGAATTCACCGCCAATTGCCTCTGAGGCAGAGAAACACCTGCGAAATGGGAATTGTGCCGGAAGCAACGAGGACAACAACGGCATCAACAATTGTTGCGCTGCTCATTCTTCTGTTGATGAGCGACGGAGGAACAATTGCCGGAGGGAAAGGTGAAGAAAGTGGGTTCGAAAAGTTAATTGTTGTTAGTCTTTGAAAAGGATGGAAACAAAAAATAGAATAATTTGAAATAATATGATGGGAGCAAAAATTGGAAAAATTAATTATTTTTTTTTAAATTTTCTAAAATAATTCAGTCGCTAATTGGTCGTCTTTGTCCGCCTCCGCCAGCACTGCCCTTTCCACAAATGTTGTGGTGCCACACCGTTTCGATTGTCGACTGTCCGGCTTGGAATGCTTTCATGACGGAATTTGCTCCAGGGACGGCTCACATTGCGAGTGGGTTTTTCCACTTTTCAGCTTTTAATTTGGGTTTTTTCCATTTCATTCAAATTTCTTTTAATTTTAATTTTTTATAAAATGACTTTTTTTTCTTTCCATTATTTTTTGCGTTGGAATGGGTATTTATCGGCCATTATGTTTTTTTCGATAGTTTCTTAGCTTTTTAATAATTTATTAATTTTTATTTTTGCTTTTTTTTCTTTTGAAATTTTCGGATTTTTAAAAAAAAGCAATTTTTCCCCTAACTTTTTCCTTTTTAAAATTTGTTTGCTTATGTACAGTGCGGTCTACGTCAGTTGGGCCCTCACGATTGGGCCCCCACGTTTGGGCCCCAGAATATTTTTCCACTATAACTTTCTATAACTTTTTTTTTGTCATCCAAATCCAATAAACATGATATCATTCGAAAGCTTAACATGTTTAGAAGCTTTTTCTAAGCTATTGCTTCGCGATTAGACAATTACCAAAAAAGTTATACATGAATATTGCAAAAAAGTCAAAATTTTTGAAATTTTTTCTTAATAAATATTTTCCAGGCTTGAAAATCTTTTCGCTTTTTGTAAGGCTAATAGAGCATGTGAAGGGCTTTCGAATGATACCAAGATTGTTGGATTTGGATGCCAAAGAAAAAAGCTATAATCCAAAAACATACTGGGGCCCAACCGTGGGGGCCCAACTGACGGGTTCCGGTACAGTGTGATTCATTCACTAATTCAGTTATGTGTTCATTAAATTAATTCACCACCGTTATGGTAGGGTTATTTAGCGTGTGTTGATATTTATTTATTAATGGGATACACTCCCACGGTGGAAAGGGCCATGGGAAAGTGCACTTTTTCATCCGCCAATCGTCCATCTTATTATATACACCACCACCACTGTTTGTGGAGAACGGCATTTGTGGTGGGAATGATGAGAAGCAGCTAGATTCTTAAGAAAATGGCGCCGTTCATTGGGGCGAATTGCCATTTTATGATAAAGGAAAGGATTACACTAAAATGCTTAAAATTGGTATCTTTACTTTAAAAATGAATTCAGGGATGAAATTTCTTGCATTGGCGGTCTTCCGATTTTTTAAATGAGATAGGGGGGGGGGGGTGAGATTCATTATAAAAGTTACTAATCATTTTGTCCAATTAGTGCTAATTAGCGTGGAAATATTTTGGCTCACCAATTGGTGACACTAATTAAATTAAGCGGAAATCGTCCATAATTATCATCATCATCAAATCCTCAGATTGGTGAGAAAAATCTTCTCATCGTCGAAAAGGCGACACAAAAAGAGCCTTTTTAACATTTTTGGAAGCCGAGAAATTCACAAATTCCCATCGAGTTTTTAGAGTTTTATCTGCTAAAACAGCGTAAACTAATCTAGGTCTCATTAATCCCAACTTAATAATAAAATTAGAAACTCTGTGGATGTCTGATTTCATGAATGGCAATTATTTGAAAAAGAAAAATTATTTTTTTTTACCCTTTCCCCTCGCTGAAGGCAAACAATGCCAATTTTGGTGCCATTTCTGTCCTTAATTGGTGTGGGAAATGCGCCCGATAATCCTGAAAATCGCATTCATTCATTATTATTTCATTGTTGCGCAACCAATTTCGGAGGCACAAATCCATGCACAAAAAGTGGGGGGGGGGGGGGGGGAAGTGTGGCAAGTCAAGTTCAATTATCATTCATTAACTTTGTTAATTATTCTTTTTTTCTGTTTTTTAATCCAATTATTTTTTAAATTAACACTAATTAATTAATGATGCCAATTTCAGTTGTTCCCCTTCCCCAAATTGGTTTGGTGCCCAGTGCGAATTGAGAAGGTGCAGTCATCGGCACAATCCGTGTATTAACGAGCCGAATGTGAGAAGACCAAGGAGTCGTTTAAGTGCCATTGTGCCGTTGGTTAGTTTTTTTTTCAATTTTAATTTAATAAATTAGCTTTTCATTGCCTTTTTGTAGAAATTATGATGGAACTTTTTATAACCAATTTTTATGAAAGTTTTATTTGTTTTTGTGCATTAATTTTATAAATTTTTTAAGGCTTTACTGGCACATATTGTGAGAATGCGGTGCCGACAATTTGTGACAGGGACGGAGGAAGGGACGACCCATGTATGCACGGCACTTGCCGAGTTGGCACGACGGTGGACGACTTTGTGTGCGATTGTCAGTACGGATACACAGGTGGGGAGGCGAAATGAAATTCAAAATATTTTTTAAAGTTGTGCAAAATGCCACAATTTGCATTTTCAAAATGTCTGTCCGTTCTCTCTTTGCCCCACCATTCATTAAACATTCCATCAATGAGTTAGGGGTGTACCGTAATCTCTTTTTTTTGCGCACTGTTGTGGCATTCATTCGCGCACTTTCACATTTGCGCAGCGGGGCGAAATGGCGAAAGTTATTTATGGGGGGGGGGGGGGGGGGGGGGGGGGAGAGAAAAAAATGAAAATGGAAAAATTAAATGGGAGAGCGATGAGAGGAGAAAGCCGTGGCCAATGGCGAGCGCAAATGCGATTCATTGGAATAAAATGTGAGAGAATTTCTGCTTTTTGGAAAATTATATTTAAATAATATTATTTAATTCTGTTTTGTCGGGATTTTTGAACATTATTCATTTAACTTTGGATAAGTTTCATCTGAGAACGGTTTTTTTTTTGGCATTTCATACCGATGAGACGGACCTTTCTTAGAAGCTCGCCGCTCTCTTTTCCTTCTCCTCTTCCTCTCTCTCTTTCTTTCTTTCTCTCTTCCTTCTCCTATTCCTCGTCTTCTTCTCTCTCTTCCTCTCTCTCTCTCTCTTTTCCTTCTTTTATCCATCCTCCTTCACTCTCTCTCTCCGTTCAATCTTTTTCTTTTTTCCCATTTCATCTTACTTTCGTCTATTTTTT
>SIJG01000215.1:60802-87420 GCA_023374025.1 Heterodera schachtii
CAAATTTAGGTCGTTTGATCATGCATCTGACATTGTTTTTCCTATAATTCAAACCCTGCCCCAAGGCCGAAACTCAATCAAATTCAAATTTCACTTTTACATTAAAGTGTGGCACATAAAATATACAAGGACACACCGATTCGGGATCAGCAGCGAGACTTGCTTGATTAATTTTTGTTTATTTTTTGCGGAAAAACACAAATTTTGGGTGAAATAAAACAATTAAAAAATGCCGTAAATGTTTCGGTGTATCTTAAATTTGAGACACCGGCATTTTGAAAAAGGCATGGACATGGACCTGGATTCCGTGTTAGACCTGGGCCTGAGCTTCCTTGATAAATAAACAGAGGAAAATCCAGGTCCAGAGGCCGATCTTTAATTTCAATAATTGAAGCGATCGCTTCTTCCGCTTTGCTTTCAAAACGACGGAGAAATAACGGCACCGCCCCCCCCCCCCCTTTTCAGGTGGGCCAAACAATCGAAAAGGCCTGGAACGATGTCAAAGAACCCTTGCTGGATGCCGGGGCTCTATATCTGGCACCGCTGAGCTCAATAGTTGAAGTGGTTACTTTGTCCGGATTTGCGAAAATGATCGCTAATCCGGACAGAATTGCCAAAGAATTCGCATGCGGCCCGAACACCAACGCCATTTTCAAAGTTTGGGAAAAACATTTATATATGTACATAATTCTACAATACAGGAGACTCCAAATGAAAAACTGTTGAAAAGCTCTCCTCATTAGAGCATAAATGAAAAAAGAAAAATCATCATTTTTAAATTGTCTATATATTCCAAAAAAACCGTGTTTTCAAAATTGGTTTTTTTACTTAAGAGTGTGATTTTCGAACAGATTTTGTCTAAAAACTAGCACAAATTCCTAATCCTCGTCCAAAAAATCCTTTTATCTGAGTAAAAATAAGAGTAAAATATTCATATATTTTCAAAATTCATCATTCTTACGAGTTTTTTAAGTTAAAATTTCATTAAGGGAGCGGCAAAATTCCAAATCGAATTTGCGTTGGGATGCGAGCAGAAGCGAGGTGATAAAACATGCAAAAATTACTCTTCATTTATTGGGGACAGATTTTGCATGTTTTGATTAATTATAAAGGTAATAGAGCCAATAAAGAGACTCTAATTGCTCTTTATAAGAGTCCAACCAATTAAGGCATACCTGCTGGTTTAGCAAAAAACATTTAAAATCTCAGCATTTGGAACGCCCATTTTGATGGAAATTTGCTCAGATCACTCCTTTATAGTGACAGATACAATGAAAATCGGGAAATTTTGCGAAAAAATTGTGTGATGACTACCTAAAATGGCCTATTCACTCACGTGTTAATTTTGTTTATTATAATTATTATTATTATTATTGAAAATTGAGTTATTTGATTAGAATGCACTTAAAATGCAACAAAAATATATAATTAAAACATTATTAGTTCGTTTCAAATTGATTGAAGCAAAAAGCAACATTTTTCTAAGTTTAGTTTTTGTCCATGAACATATAAAGATGTCTGTAGTATAAAGCATAAATTCAAAAAAAAAATCACTTAAATATTTGAAACATTTTTAAATTGTCCGCGGTATTCATCAATTTTTTAACCAAATTTTAATTTAAATTAATTAGATGTTCTGCACCAATGCTGCGTAACGCACGATGCGTGAGTTTGTCAATTAGTTAATGACACAATTATTGCTTATTATAATAATAATAATAATTGACTATGTGTGTAACGCGTGAAATTTACGGGCAATTTTTGGTTTAAACAATTAATGATTTGTAATTTTATTTTTAAATTTGTTTTATTTAATTAATTTTCTTTTTGTTCCATTTAGCTGCTACGGTATCTGCGGAGAAACGCAGCAAAACTGCGATAAAGTGTTCTGCAAGTGCCTCATTGTATGTTCATATTTTTTAATTGGTCAAAAATTAAAAAATAATTTAAAAAAAACACTAGGAAAGCACAAGTTTTTTCGAATGCGGCCCCACGGCACGCACATTTTGTGTTTTGGTGAAAGAATTCGGGAAAGAAGCATTTGACGCGGGGCAGGTAGTAATTATGAAAAATTAAATTAAATTATTATTATTAATATAAAATAAACAAAATTATTGAGAGAAAAAATATATTTAAAAAACAATGCCGACATTTTTAAGCCATTTTTCGGGGTATTCCCGGCACCATACGCTTCAAATCTTTGATAATTTTCTAAAAGCCCAAATTTTTCATAAAAATTGCTTCAAAGACGCAAAATTTTGTTATTTTTTGATTAAATCTGTTCACAAAGAATGCTGAACTTTTCAAAATTTTCCTATCATCTGTGCCGGATCTTCAAAATTCTGTTAAAAAAAACTTACAAATTTTCCACCAAAAACTTCGTTAGAAAAGACTCAAAAAATAAGTTTTAAATTTTAAATGATCTTTAAGCATATAAGAAAATTTTTGAAAAAAGTCTCGTGTTTCAGGTTTTTTTGGGTCTTGTTCTCGGGGTTTTTGGTGTCGGTCTTAGTCTAGGTCTCGAGTATCAAGAAAATTTCGGTCTTGAGTATCAATACCCAACCACCCTCAACCCCGACATTTTGGTTATTTTTGGAGTTATTCACACAGGACGCTTCCAACCACCACAAACCTCGAGACCCTAATCTTCAATCCCGACATTTTGGCCATTTTCGGGGTTATTCCCGACACCGGATGCTTCCAATCCCGACAAATCCCAACCGAAACACTAAACTCCGGCTCGGAGTTGGTGTTAAAATTCACCCCATAAGAATGGCATTTTTATGAGGAAAATGCCAAAAAATGTTTGTTCGGTCGCCTTTATCTTTACTTTTTCATACAAAAGGCAACTCGAAAGATTTTACAAAAGTAGCCTTAAGCCTAGGCCAAAGCAAGCCTAAGCCCAGCCTAAAGTTGCACTTATTTTGGCATTTTTGAGAAAAACTATAAGAAAAATACAAGAAAATTGGAAAATGCAACCCTAAAAATCAATATTTTTTTGTAATTCAAAATTTTTTTTCGCGTGTCAAAAGCAGCCAAATCGAATTCTTCATAAAATTATCACAAAAGCAGCCTCTATTTAATAAGAATATACCGAACAAAATGTTTAAATATTACTTAAATTACATATAAAACCGACCTCAACCCTGAACCCCCGCCGGCATCTTTGGCCATTTTTCGGGGTTATTCCCGAAACCGGACATTGCAACCACGACAAACTCTTTGGCTATTCGGAGTTATTCCCGATGCCGGGCGCTTCCACGGCAAAATCTGATCCCAACCCTCAACCCCGATATCTTTGGCCATTTTTCGGGGGGTTAGGTTATTCCAGAGATCAGACGCTTCCAACCTTTGCAAACTTGATCCAAAAACTAAGCTCCGACTCGGAATCGATATTAACATTTTTACTCTGAGATAGAGATGAAGAAGCTTCCCCGAGAGGAAGCAGAGACGCCGGTTCAAAGCCGGCCCCGCCCCATAGTTTTTCCCTCAAAAGCTTCCCCGCTCGTTCATAAATTTTAGTGTAAGAAAAAGTTGTCAATTTAATAGCCTGGCGTTTGAGATAAGAAAGATTTCGGCTGCGAGATTTTGTCCCGTCCACTCCAAAACTACAGTATGAAATACTTTAAATTTTCCTTAATTAAACGACTTTACTTTTTTAAATATATTTTTACATAAAAATGGATATGTTGAACACATAAAATGTGATGAATCATTCACTTTCACTTTCCCATTTTCATTTTCGTTTTGTACGATTTAATCGGACAAATTATGCATATCAAATGATTACTTAATTATTATTCCATTTTTATTTTGTTAGCCATTGGGAAAAGCACATTTTGGTGAGTCACCATAATTGGGAAATGCATTTTCGAACAAATCATTTTCACTTCCATTTTCATTTTCATTCCATCCCAATTCCCCAATTCATTTTAATAAAAATATTTCCAAATAAAAATAATTCTAAAATGTCCCCAAACAAATTCGCACTTCTCCTTTTGTTGATTAGCTTCAACATTTCTGTGGCCAACGGATGGAAAAGCCCATTCTCCGAGCTCAAAAAATTCTTTGAGACTGTGAGAAAGAAAAATTTGTAAAGGCTTAGCCAAGAAAAATAATTAGGAGAGGTCAAATCCAAGAAACTTTGGCATTGAAATAGGAAAATAAACAAATTAGCCAAATTTATTGGGTACGAAGCTACGAACTTAGTATAGAATTTTCGAAATCTTTGGTATAGTCAATTTTTTCAAATCATTAGTGCCTAATAATTTGATCGAAAAAGCTCAATGATCAGAGAATGGAATTATGGAAACGAAATTTCGGTTTTTTCATTAAACAAAAAAGGTTCTCTAATGTCCCATTTTCCTCACACTTTTCCCCCTAATTTATGATTGGCTAAGCTTTCACTGATCAGAAATGAGTTTTCCTGATCAAAATCTCACTCTCTCTCTGTAGGCGGTCTCTTTGGTGGCCGAGAAGGCCAAAGAAGCGGTTGAATTTGTGAGAAGCACCTTTTGGGTAAGAAAATAATTAGGGATTTATAATTTCAATAAAACCTAATTAAATTTTAACACGTGTTCACCATTAAATACATATTATTCACTGGGAAATGAATCAAATCAATGTTCAAAGAAACATTAAATCCACGACCAAAAAACAGTCAGCAGATACCATATTGACTCATAAAATCTACAGCATTTTTATAAAATCTCGAGAATTGTTTGAGTCAACGGAACGAACGATATTCGCACATTACATTCCATTCTATTCTAATGTTAATAAAAATCAAAATGTTTTGAAATTTATTTTTTAATTTCCATTCCATTATTATTTTTAATTTAAGGAAGAAAGCTGCAAACCGTGTGAGGGTATGTTCATTAAATTATTTCTAGATTGATATTTAAAACAGAAGCAAAAATAGTCAAAATTAAACTTCATTGTCGAAAATAAAAAAGGGAGATATTAATTAGAATGATTCAGTTTTGAATTGGTTAAATTATAAGCATCTGGGCTTTCATTGCACAATTCAAAATTTTCAAGCAAATCCCATATTTTCCCGAGTTTCGTCAAAAACCCGGAATGTGAAATTTCGGCTATTGAAAGCTTACTCCAATACAAACTTGTGCCCTATTAATTAGAAAAAATTTAATAAATCCAAATTAGGAGGAATTTTTCATTCGTAAAGCGCATTTAATTTTAAATTTTGAAATATTTTGTTGTAAAGAAGTGAAACGCCAATGTGATGGTGAGCGTGATTCGTAAGTTATCTGATGAATTAAATTAGATGATATTCAAAAACAAAGAATTAAATTCAATTTTAATTATTATTATTTTTTCCAATTTAGCTGCTACTCAGTGTGTGGTAACAAACAGGAGCATTGTTCTTCTGTCCATGAGAAATGCTTCGTAAAATTTAAATTTATATTAAAAAAGTTATCAAAAGATTTGTAGGATTTTCATTATTTTTGCAAAATTATTATTGCCCAAAAACCAAGTAATAATAGTAGTATTTTTAGCTTTAGAAGTTTTAGGTAGTTTTTTCCATATTATTAGATAAACTTTAATGGTTTTTCCAAAAAAAAAAATTTCAATGAAAGACCCAAAATTTTGGAAAAAATTATAAAATTACTAAAACCTTTTTTAGATGTTCAAATTCATATTTAAAATGATTTATTTGAAGTTTATCTTTTTCTTAATGAAAAAAACAGATCAAATATTGTTGATTAAGTTGTTTTAGTTTCTCGCGAATTAAAATGTTTTTCGCTTTTACGGTTCAATTTTCAAAATTTTGTGTCCCATAATCACATAAATTCTGGCCCTATTTAATTGCAAATATGGAAAAAAATTTGGAGATTTCGCCCATTTCTTTCAATGTTTGAGTGGTTAAATAATTTATAAAAAATATCAAAGAATGAAAGAATGTTTTAGAAGAAGCGTGATAGGGTCGATTGTCACGGCGTGGACAAGCTTGATCCCACCACAGACATGGTACGATACGTCGGAATGCAGGTAGTTTTTTCAAAGAATCCCAAACGAAACTGAAACGATTATATTGCGGTGACTAAGGACATTCAAAAGGAACTAATAGAGAATTGTAAGTGCTATCGAATGATATTAAGAATTAAAATTTTAGTTGGGTGTAGAGATCGACCTGTACCTGGATCCAGGCCTGTATTTTTCCTGGATCCAGGTACAGGTACAGGCCATTTTTCGGCAACCTGTATTTTTCCTGTACCTGTATTTTCCTGTACTTTTGTACAGAAAATACAGGTACAGGCCATTTTTGGAATTTAGTACAGGTACAGGTACAGGCTAAATGCGAAAAAACCTGGATTTTCCTGTACAAAATTTTAGAATTTATTATTTCAAGTGACCGATGTTTTTTTCAATTTTTCTAAAATGATCAAATATATTTAAAGAGACATTATTATTGTAAATTCGATATTTTAAGAAGTTCCTAAGCAATTTTTGATTTTTTCAAACCTTTGTTTCTTTTTTAAAACAAGTTCCAAAAAATACAGGTACAGGCCTGGATCCAGGCCTCGAGGGGCCTGTATTTTTCCTGTACCTGTATTTTCCTGTACTTTTGTACAGGAAATACAGGTACAGGCCAATCGGGAAATACAGGTACAGGTACAGGTACAGGCTTTTTTCAAAATGTCGATCTCTAGTTGGGTGTGAGCAAAGTGATGAAGAATTTAATTCGTCAAAAAATTTCATTTGGTGATTTTTTTTTTTATAACGGATCAGCAGCATTTTATCGATAATTTTTTGGCGAAGACCCCAAAATTCAGTAATTAAAAAATTCATTGTAAAAATTTTATCGAAATTTAGAAAAAATTAATTCAATTTTTTACCAAAATTCAGTAATTAAAAAATTCATTGTAAAAATTTTATCGAAATTTAATTAAAAAAATTCTTTTAAATTTTAGGTTAAAGCATGCAAGGAGCAGAAGAAGACCTTCAAACAAATTCCATCCGATGAATTGGTTGGTTTAAATTAGATTGCATCGGGTCGGAATTCCGACCTCTGCTGCTGGATTAGGTCCGGTCCGATCCCGATTTTTCTGGTCCCGGACACCACATTCCCGGTTTCTCCCCAAAATCCCGATCCATTTCAATGTCCATTGGTAGACAGAGAGTTTAATTTTCAGAATTTTTTTATTAATTGTCATTAAATTATTGGATATTTGTTTTTCGGAGAAAATTTTTAAATTAATAGAAAATCATTCTTCATTCAAACCATTTACTTTCCACCTTTATTAGGAGAAGCCCGAAAATGGTCAGATGGAGAAGAACGTTGGGAAGAATTCTCTGATGGTGGATTTAATTTAAATAATCAATCCTTAAAAATTTTAAATTAGTCATTTCAAGCATGAAATCA
Source organism: Heterodera schachtii (assembly GCA_023374025.1). Lineage (NCBI taxonomy): Eukaryota > Metazoa > Nematoda > Chromadorea > Rhabditida > Heteroderidae > Heterodera > Heterodera schachtii. The sequence goes on from SIJG01000215.1 coordinate 68,187, forward strand.
TACATGAATATAAATAAAATCACGAAATATGGCCATAAAATAGACAAATGCATGAATACCCCAAAAATATGTACTTAAAATTTTGATGGCAGGATGTACAAAAAATTTCTGATTTAAACAATTAGCCATTTAAAATTAAAATAAATAATAATAAACATTTATGTGTAAATTTGTTTTCAGTGCCGCCAAATGCCACCACCACTGCGCTTACTGCCGTTCCGATGCCCTGAGGCTAAGGAGAATGAAGAAAAGGACAAGGACAAACAAATCCAAGTCACCAAAGCCACAATCAAATCCAAATCCCTCAATCATTTATCTTAATTAATTAATTTTTTTAATTATTATTTTATTCATTTTTATTTTGATATTTTTGCCTTCATTTGTGTTTCATTGTTTTTTATTTTCATTCAAGTTTTGTTCTTATTCGCTTAGTCATTTTTCATTTAATCAATTTATCCAAAGAATTTAACTTTATTATATATATTTTATCATTGTAATATAAATTATATTTTTAAATAAAGTAGCATTTTAAAGTTCATTAATTGCTATTATTATTTTTTAAATGGCGCCACTTTTATGCATTCCTTCTTTGTAGTTTATTTGACGCGAAACATCGAAAATGCTCACTATTTTTAAAATATTTTTTTATTAAAACGTATCTGCGATTTTCGTATTTAAGAACTCTTTTCATAACAATATTTATGTTTTTTTTGAATTAGTCCCATAATTTAATTGAAAAATATTTTTCACAAAAAAATCAATCATTAATGACATAAAGGACATGTGCTGGATTTGTCCTTGATTGCTTAAATTCTCTTAGGCCAAAGCTTTAGGCTAGCCGAAATTAAGCTTATATCTAGGGTGTTGAATCGTTATATAAAAACCATCAAAAAGGGCGTTATGGTCATTGAGCAAAGTTATGGTCAAAAGTACGCAAGGTACCAATTTTTCACACATTTTTGGCCTTAATTTTTTTTGAAACCTAATGAAATTTTTTGGACGATTTGGCATTGATTAAGGCACTCAATTAATTAATTAATTAACCAATTAATTAATTAATAATAGTTGGAAGAATGGGTCTCTCTTCCGTCAACAGTTTTTCCCGTCTGTATTCATTGTGAGAGGAGCACAGAAAAGTTCAAAAGTGGAGAAGCATACATTGCCGGATGGGGACTAATGGAGAGTAAAAATTAATTAATTAATGAGTAATTAAAATATGCCAAAAATATAAAATTATTTTTTTTTCAAGTAAAAACTTAATATTAACGAAAAAAGTCCATTAAATTTTTATGGGTTTCAAAAATGTAAATAATTTTATTCAAAAACTGAGAAATAAATTTTATCATAAAAGAAAGTTTAATATATGAATAGCAAAAAGAATATTTAATGGGTATAAAAAGGAAATCATTTTTTAATTAATATTGTATTAATTAAATAATTACAAAAAATTATATTATTATTAAATGAATAAAAATAAATCATTTTTTAATATTTAAGAGACAATGTAAAATTGTTAATTATCTAATAATTAATCAAATGATTTTGTTTTTGAGATGCTTGTGCCAGAATTCGCCAAAAAAGCCCATTAAATCTGATGGGACGAAGTGCCAAATTAAGTGAATGCGCTTATTTGCCAAATGATGGCCATCAACGGATTTGCGTTGAGAAAAACACTATTCAGACAGTTAATCAATTTTATTCAATTAAAAAAATATATATTTTTAATTTATTTGAATTTTTATATAATGTAATTTTAAAACATGGAAAATTTCGAAAAAAAACCATTAAGGATATAAAGGACATGTGCTGGGTTTGTCCTTAATTCTCTTATTTTGTTAAGGGTGACAGTGGCGGTGCGTTATTGGGCAGCAACGGCACAAATTTTGTGCAAATTGGCGTTGCAAGTGTCACTTTATGTGACCCCATATTTGGCAAAAGCAATTTTCATTTTTATACTATTGAAATTGATTTACTCAGTTCTCTAAAATTAGCCATTTTTGGTTAAAATCTGTTAACAAATTTCATTCAAATTTTCAAAAAAAATTTTCCGGCACCGCCTATCACCGCCGGAGTCCCAGAATACCTCAAAATTTTTTTGGGGAAAAAAACCCGCAAAAGCATTTTCATTGATTTCATTTTGGATAAAAAATTTCCAAATTTGATTTTTGACCTCAAATTATGATTTTTTGTCATGCAGATTCTGATTTTGAAAATTTCAGTTGGCAACCTTGGTTTTTACGCTAAGAAAATATTGTTTTAAATAGGTTTTTCTTTCATGTTTTTATTGCGTTTGCTTAGCATGAATAAATTGAATGAAAAAAAGTTATGAATAAATAGTTTAAAAATAATTAAATTTAGACATAAATGATTTGCGGATTTGGAATTGATTCATACATGAAAAAGGGGGGGGGGGAGGTCGACCCCCCCCCCCCCCCCATTTCGCCCGAAAAGGGCCCAAAATGCGAGACCATCTCGCATCGAGGGGGGCCGGTGTAAAAGAGGTGGAGAGGGGGGGGGGCGGTCGCCGGCGAAGGGGTAAAAGAGGGAAATTTCTGAAAAATTTGCGGCGGCGCCTATCGGCAGCGCCGGCCCCCGTGTTCGCGAAATTTTCTTGAAAAAACCGCGCCGCAAAAAAAAAAGCTGTTTGAAAAGCAAAAAAAAAAAAAGGTATTACATGGCTGGAGACCACCATTTAGCAAAATTGGCCGCTGAACCCCCCCCCCCCCCCCCCCTCCAGACCATTTCGCAAAAATTTTGGTTGACCCCCCCCTTTTCATGTATGATTTGGTTATGGCGGAATTTGGATTTGATTATGGCTTTGGTGACTCGGATTTGTTTGTCCTTTTCTTCATTCTCTTCGCTTCAAGTGAATGGAACGGCATCAAACTAAGTGATGTTGACATTTGGCGGCACTGAAAACGAATTCAAAACATTTATTTTAAATTTTCAAATGGATGAATAATTTGTCCTTTTCTATATTGATCGAGATATTTTAACGTTATATGTACCAAAATTTTATGTCCATGTTTTTGGATGATCATGCTTTTAAGCATTTTTTATGTTCATATTTCGTGATGTTATGCAAAGCTAATTTTCAATCTTTAAAATGATAACTTAAAATTGTTAAGGATTGATTATTTAAATAAATTTAAATTCACCATCAGAGGAATTCTTCTCAACGTTCTTCTCCATCTGACCATTTTCGGGCTTCTCCTAATAAAGGTGGAAAATAAAGTTTTTGAATGAAAGAAATGATTTTTTTAATTAATAATTTTCTCCGAAAATTATTTAATTTTAACAGAATTAGCACAAAATGCAAATCTAATTTAAACCAACCAATTCAACAGATGAAATGTGTTCGATGGCCTTCTTCTGCTCTATGCATGCCTTAATCTAAAATTGAAAAATTTCGATAAAATTTTTACAATGAATTTTTTAATTACTGAATTTTGGTAAAAAATTGAATTAATTTTTTCTAAATTTAGATAAAATTTTTACAATGAATTTTTTAATTACTGAATTTTGGGTCTTTGCCAAAAAATTATCGATAAAATGCTGCTGATCCGTTATAAAAAAAAAAAATCACCAAATGAAATTTTTTGACGAATTAAATTCTTCATCACTTTGCTCACACCCAACTAGAGATCGACATTTTGAAAAAAGCCTGTACCTGTACCTGTACCTGTATTTCCCGATTGGCCTGTACCTGTATTTCCTGTACAAAAGTACAGGAAAATACAGGTACAGGAAAAATACAGGCCCCTCGAGGCCTGGATCCAGGCCTGTACCTGTATTTTTTGGAACTTGTTTTAAAAAAGAAACAAAGGTTTGAAAAAATCAAAAATTGCTTAGGAACTTCTTAAAATATCGAATTTACAATAATAATGTCTCTTTAAATATATTTGATCATTTTAGAAAAATTGAAAAAAACATCGGTCACTTGAAATAATAAATTCTAAAATTTTGTACAGGAAAATCCAGGTTTTTTCGCATTTAGCCTGTACCTGTACCTGTACTAAATTCCAAAAATGGCCTGTACCTGTATTTTCTGTACAAAAGTACAGGAAAATACAGGTACAGGAAAAATACAGGTTGCCGAAAAATGGCCTGTACCTGTACCTGGATCCAGGAAAAATACAGGCCTGGATCCAGGTACAGGTCGATCTCTACACCCAACTAAAATTTTAATTCTTAATATCATTCGATAGCACTTACAATTCTCTATTAGTTCCTTTTGAATGTCCTTAGTCACCGCAATATAATCGTTTCAGTTTCGTTTGGGATTCTTTGAAAAAACTACCTGCATTCCGACGTATCGTACCATGTCTGTGGTGGGATCAAGCTTGTCCACGCCGTGACAATCGACCCTATCACGCTTCTTCTAAAACATTCTTTCATTCTTTGATATTTTTTATAAATTATATAACCACTCAAACATTGAAAGAAATGGGCGAAATCTCCAAATTTTTTTCCATATTTGAAATTAAATAGGGCCAGAATTTATGTGATTATGGGACACAAAATTTTGAAAATTGAACCGTAAAAGCGAAAAACATTTTAATTCGCGAGAAACTAAAACAACTTAATCAACAATATTTGATCTGTTTTTTTCATTAAGAAAAAGATAAACTTCAAATAAATCATTTTAAATATGAATTTGAACATCTAAAAAAGGTTTTAGTAATTTTCTAATTTTTCCAGAATTTTGGGTCTTTCATGAAATTTTTTTTTTTGGAAAAACCATTAAAGTTTATCTAACTAATAATATGGAAAAAACTTCCTAAAACTTCTAAAGCTAAAAATACTACTATTATTTACTTGGTTTTCGGGCAATAATAATTTTGCAAAAATAATGAAAATCCTACAAATCTTTTGATAACTTTTTTAATATGAATTTAAATTTTACGAAGCATTTCTCATGGACAGAAGAACAATGCTCCTGTTTGTTACCACACACTGAGTAGCAGCTAAATTGGAAAAAATAATAATAATTAAAATTGAATTTAATTCTTTGTTTTTGAATATCATCTAATTTAATTCATCAGATAACTTACGCATCACGCTCACCATCACATTGGCGTTTCACTTCTTTACAACAAAATATTTCAAAATTTAAAATTAAATGCGCTTTACGAATGAAAAAAAAGCATTTTCATTTTGACCAACTATCAAATTATTATTTTTATTTTTCATTTTTATTTAATATAAAATCGTTAAATAGCCTAATTAACATACCCTTGCAGCAGGCGGTCTTCTAAAATTTAAAAATTAATTGAAATGAAAAATTTAAATTTTTAAATGGTGCTACAAGGGGGGGGAGTTAAATTTTGAATTTTTTGGGAGGGCCGGCGGTGCCTATAGGCGCCGCCGGGGGAAATTTTAAGAAATTTCCCTCTTTTCCCCTTCGCCAGCGATCCTCCCTCCCCCACCTCTTTTACACCCCCCCCCCCCCTCGGTGCGAAATAGTCCTCCATTTTTCGCCCTTTGCAGGCGAAATGGGGGGGGGGGGGGTCGAACCCCCCCCCCCCCCCCCCCCCCCTCGGTGCGAAATAGTCCTACATTTTTGGCCCTTTGCAGGCGAAATGGGGGGGGGGGGGGTCGAACCCCCCCCCCCCCCCCCCAGCTATATTTTGTATGATTACAAAATGTCCTAAAGTTCTATTCTTACCCAAAAGGTGCATTTCACCAATTCAACCGCTTCTTTGGCCTTCTCTGCCACCAAAGAGAGCGCCTACAGAGAGAGAGAAAGAGAGAGTGAGATTTTGATCAGGAAAACTCATTCTGATCAGTGAGAGCTTAGCCAAACATAAATTAGGGGGAAAAGTGTGAGAAAAATAGAATATTTGAAATTCCAGCTTAATTTAATGAAAACCGAAATTTCGTTTCCATCTTTCCATTCTCTAATCATTGAGGTTAATTAAATCAAATTATTGTCACGAATGAAAAAAATTGATATACCAGAGATTTTTGTCTGCACTAGGTTCATTGTTTGTTACCCAATTAAAAGTTGGATAATTTTTGTTATGTAATTTTCCTAATTTACTGCCCAATTTTCTTGGATTTAACTTCTTTTAAAATTTTCTTGGCTAAACTCTCATAATTTTTCTTTCTCACAGTCTCAAAGAATTTTTTGAGCTCGGAGAATGGGCTTTCGCATCCGTTGGCCACAGAAATGTTGAAGCTAATCAACAAAAGGAGAAGAGCGATTTTGTTGGAGGACATTTTTGGAAGAATTTTTTATTGGAAATATTTTTATTAAAATTAAATTGGGGAATTGGGATAGAATGAAAATGAAAATGGAAATGATTTTTTCGTAAAATGCATTTCCCAATTATGATGACTCATCAGTTGTGCTTTTCCCAATGGCTAACAAAATAAAAATGGAATAATAATTAAAATTTGTCCGATTAAATCGTACAAAACGAAAATGGAAATGGGAAAGTGAATGAGTGATTCATCAAAATTTTATGTGTTCAACACATCCATTTTATGTAAAAAGATATAAAAGTAAAGTCGTTTAAGTAAGGAAAAAGAAAATATTACATACTGTAATTTTGGGTACAGTAGATTAATTTGGACTAATTGCTTTTTTTTTGCCACTAAACAATATTTATTGGTATTTTTTCAAAAAAAATGCCACCGGGGTTAAGGGCTGGGGTCAGGGTTTTCCGTGGTTGGAAGCGTTCGGAGTCGGAAAAACACTGAAAAATGGCCAAGTCATTTATATCTTAATTTAATTATTATTTTTTTACTATTTATTTTATTCGTAATTTATTTTAATGTTTTTGCTTTCATTTGGGTTTATTCTATTTTATTTTCATTCAATTTATTCATTTATCAATTTATCCAAAATTCGATCGGGATAATACTTATTTCATTGTAATATCAATTATATTTTTTAAATAAATTGGCATTTAAATTTCATTAAATGCAATTATTTATTTTGAAATGGCGCCATTTTTTAACATTCCTTCAGTGTGAGTTTATTTGACGCGAAACATTGAAAATCCTCGTGCTTTTTTTTGGCCTCAAAGCTTATGGATTGTCAACTCATACAAAAGGAAAACTCGTTTTACAAAATAAAGCCTAAGATTAAGCTGAAGCCTCGGCCTAGCCTAAAGCTTTGACCTAAGCCTAAGCCTAACAAAAGCAATTGTACGACTCGCCAAACGCAAATTTGGACAAAATTTGTGCCGTTGCTGCCCAATAACGCACCACCGCTGTCAAGAATTTAGCAATCAAGGACAAACCCTGCACATGTTCTTTATGTCATTATTCTTCTCAACACAAATTCGTTGTTGGCCATCATTAAGAATTTGTGATTTAAAAATTTTTTATTTCTATACTGATTTGGCTTGATATTTTTGCTTTTTTTATAAAATTTTATGATTTTACACCCCCCTAAATTTGATTTTGGCACTATTTTGGGAGGTTTTTTAGAACCTAAAACCTAACTATTTTGGCAGTTTTTATCACTTAAAAATATAATCCCTAATTACAATAGTGAGACACAATTTAAAGGTACTTTTAATAATGGATTTGTTATAGGAAAATTTGTTGGAGTGTGTCGCGTTGGAGATTGCAATTTTCATGTATAACTTTTTTGTCTAATCACGAAACAATAGCTTAGAATTAACTTCTACACATTAAGCTTTCGAATGATACCAACAATTTTGGATTTGGATGACAAAGAAAAAAGTTATAGAAAGCTATAGCGGAAAAACATGCTGGCGCCCAAACGCTTTATTTTGTAAAACGAGTTTTCCTTTTGTATGAGTTGACAATCCATAAGCTTTGAGGCCAAAAAAAAGCACGAGGATTTTCAATGTTTCGCGTCAAATAAACTCACACTGAAGGAATGTTAAAAAATGGCGCCATTTCAAAATAAATAATTGCATTTAATGAAATTTAAATGCCAATTTATTTAAAAAATATAATTGATATTACAATGAAATAAGTATTATCCCGATCGAATTTTGGATAAATTGATAAATGAATAAATTGAATGAAAATAAAATAGAATAAACCCAAATGAAAGCAAAAACATTAAAATAAATTACGAATAAAATAAATAGTAAAAAAATAATAATTAAATTAAGATATAAATGATTGGCGGATTTGGATTTGATTATGGCGGATTTGGATTTGATTGTGGCGGAGCGAGGATTTGATTATGGCGGATTTGGAATTGATTATGGCGGAGTGGATTTGGATTTGATTATGGCGGATTTGGATTTGATTATGGCGGAATTTGGATTGATTATGGCGGAATTTGGATTTGATTATGGCGGAATTTGGATTGATTATGGCGGAATTTGGATTTGATTATGGCTTTGGTGACTTGGATCTATTTGTCCTTTTCTTCAATCTCCTTCGCTTCAGGGCATCGGAACGGCAGTAAGCGCAGTGGTGGTGGCATTTGGCGGCACTGAAAACGAATTTAAATTATTTAATTTTAATTTTAAAATGAATGACTAATTGTGTAAATTCGAAATTATTTGAAAATTCTCCCACTTTTTCAATTGTCAAGGCATGAAAAAAGCTCTTATCTTTAGTAGAAGTTTCTAGGCATATATATTTTTCTATATTTATGGCCATATTTTGGCGTTAAATAAAATATTTGTAAATGTTTTTGGGTCTTCATGAGTTTTGGCCATTTTTTATGGCCATATTTCGTGATTTTATTTATATTCATGTATGATTTCATGCTTGAAATGACTAATTTAAAATTTTTAAGGATTGATTATTTAAATTAAATTTCACCATCAGATGAATTATTTCCAACACTCTTCTCCAACTGACCATTTTCGGGCTTCTCCTAATAAAGGTGGAAAGTAAATGGTTTGAATGAAGAATGATTTTCTATTAATTTAATAATTTTCTCCGAAAAACAAATACCCAATAATTTAATGACAATTAATAAAAAATTCTGAAAATTAAACTCTCTGTCTACCAATGGACATTGAAATGGATCGGGATTTTGGGGAGAAACCGGGAATGGGGCGCCCGGGAACAGAAAAATGGAGATAGGATTTTCCGGGCCCAATCCTGCAGCAGAGGTCGGAATTCCGACCCGATGCAAATCTAATTTAAACCAACCAATTCATCGGATGGAATTTGTTTGAAGGTCTTCTTCTGCTGCATGCAGGCAATTGTCTTAAATTGAAAAATTTCTAAATTAAATTTCGATAAAATTTTTGGGTCTTCGCCAAAAAATTATCGATAAAATTCTGCTGATCCGTTATAAAAAAATCATCAAATGAAATTTGTTGACGAAAAATTCTTCATAGCTTTTGCTCATACCCAACTAAAATTTTAATTCTTAATATCATTCGATAGCACTCACAATTCTCTATTAGCTTGCACAATTTCAAAAAATTTTGTTTCGTTAAGTTTGAACCAAGTTATGACCAAAACACAAGGAACCAGGTTTTCAGATAAACGAAATTTCGGGATCCCGACCTCGGGATCCGTCCCGAACGATTTTTTAAATTCATCGGGATTGATCGGGATCGGGATTTCATCGGGATCCCGACTCGGGATCCCTCCGACCCCAGTCGTCCGGTCTCTAGTCCTTAGTCACCGCAATATAATCGTTTCAGTTTCGTTTGGGATTCTTTGAAAAAACTACCTGCATTCCGACGTACTGTGCCATGTCTGTGACTTGACCAAGCTTGCCCACGCCGTGACAATCGACCCTATCACGCTTCTTCTAAAATATTCTTTCATTCTTTGATATTTTTTTATAAATTATATAACCACTCAAACATTGAAAGAAATGGGCGAAATCTCCCAATTTTTACATTATTTGTTTAGTTGTTAATTAGGGTCAGGATTTATATGGATATGGACTACAAAATGTTCAAAAATAGAGTCGAAATTTTTGAAAATTTTAGACCATTATATTTTTGAAACTAAAGCCAAAAAAAAAAAAAAATTTATTTCGTGAAAAACTACAACAACTTCATCAATGTTTTATTTTATTTTTTTTTCTCATTGAGAAAAAGATAATTTCAAATAAAATCATTTTTTAATACGAATTTTGAACAGCTAAAAAACTTTTTAATATAATTTTTCCAAATTTTGTGGGGTTTAATAGTGAATTTCTTGAAAATTTTTTGGTTGGTATTTAGAGATCTATTTTTGGAAAAACCATTAAAGTTTATCTAATAATATGGAAAAAACTACCTAAAACTTCTAAAGCTAAAAATACTACTATTATTTACTTGGTTTTCGGGCAATAATAATTTTGCAAAAATAATGAAAATCCTACAAATCTTTTGATAACTTTTTTAATATAAATTTAAATTTTACGAAGCATTTCTCATGGACAGAAGAACAATGCTCCTGTTTGTTACCACACACTGAGTAGCAGCTAAATTGGAAAAAATAATAATAATTAAAATTGAATTTAATTCTTTGTTTTTGAATATCATCTAATTTAATTCATCAGATAACTTACGCATCACGCTCACCATCACATTGGCGTTTCACTTCTTTACAACAAAATATTTCAAAATTTAAAATTAAATGCGCTTTACGAATGAAAAATTCCTCCTAATTTAGATTTATTAAATTTTTTCTAATTAATAGGGCCCAAGTTTGTATTGGCGTAAGCTTTCAATAGCCGAAATTTCACATTCCGGGTTTTTGACGAAAACTCCGGAAAATATGGGATTTACTTGAAAATTTTGAATTGAGTAATGAAAGCCCAGATGCTTATAATTTAACCAATTCAAAACCGGATCATTCTAATTAATATGCTCGCTTTTATTTTATTTCTGAAAATTATTTTCTTTTTTAAACTAATTACCATATTTTTGTTTGATTTTACACTTTTGTTTAATATAATAAATAGCCTAATAACCTAATAAACATACCCTTGCAGCAGGCCTCCTCCTAAAATAAAAAAATAATGTTTGAAATTAAATTCAATTTTTTTTTAATATTTCTACTTTATTTGCACTATAAAAGAAAGGAATGTGAGTATACCATTCAATCCCTTGACTCGAGAAACTCTCGAGATTTTGTTTAAAAGTGATCATTTGATATGCATAATTTGTCCGATTAAATCGTACAAAACGAAAATGAAAATGGGAAAGTGAGTGAGTGATTCATCGCATTTTATGTGACCGTTTAATCAAGGAAAATTGAAAGTATTTCATACTGTAGTTTTGGGTACCGTAATTACTTTGGGATTATCTCTTTCTTATGTCAAATGCCATTCTTATGGAAAACGATTTGTTTTGTAAATTTTTTTTGGTTATTTTCCTTTTTTAAATTCAAAATTTACTACCTGTCTGTCTTTGTATGCCATCTGATGCCCACTCAGGAAACACACTTCGCCGAATTCGTCCTTACATTCGGCGGGAGCCTCACGATCCTTTCAAATGTTTTCTTTTTAATAGATATAGTAAATTTCAAATGTTAACTGAGCATTTGGTGCACGCTTCATCACACTTTTGCTTCGTATTGCCGCACGTTGAGTAACAGCTAAATTATTTAATTTGAATTAATTAAATGTTTCATTTTTGGTTTTTCAATCATTTAACATCGAATTATTTTGGTATTACAGCACAACGTACTCCTTTTGCTGGTCATGGCATGGGCGCAACTTTTCTATAAATTTGATTATTAAAATTTACTAATTAATAGGCCCCGAAGTTTGTATGGACTAGCGGTGAGTGGAACCGTGGTATTCCAGAATTATGGAGCTTTCTGGGGCCAAAATTCAAGGTTCCAGATTTTTGACCCGGAAAACAGGGTATTTAAAATTGAAGATTTTTAAATTCACAATTCCAATTCTGAATTCGAAGGCTTTTTGGGTCAATTTTTTTTGAGCCTCCGTTCGAGTCCCAGAAAATTTTTGGGGCCCACAATCTCTTGTAGGATTAAAAATTTGTTCAAGTTGCCTGATAAATTATTTTATGTAAATTGCAATTTTTTAATTTATCTATAAATCTAAATCTGGAAATAACTTAATTAACATACCATCGCACAATTTCTTGCAGGCATCATTCTGAAATTAAAAAAATAATGTTGGAAATTAAAAATTTTTTTTAATATTGCTACATTTATTTTCACAGAAATAGAAGGGAGTGTAACGACAGATTCTTGACTCGACAAACTCGAGATTTTTTTGTTTTAATGCTGTGCAATTTTATGTGTCAAAACGATTTCTGTTTTTGTTTAAATTTCAAATTGTCCTAAAATTCTGTTCTTACCCAAAAGGTGCATTTCACCAATTCAACCGCTTCTTTGGCCTTCTCGGCCACCAAAGAGAGCGCCTACAGAGAGAGAGAAAGAGAGAGTGAGATTTTGATCAGGAAAACTCATTTCTGATCAGTGAGAGTTTAGCCAAGCATAAAGTGGGGGGAAAAGTGTGAGAAAATGGTACATCAGAGATTCCGTTTTTGTTTAATGAAAATCTGAAAATTCATTTCCATCTTTCCATTCTCTGAGCATTGAGCTTTTTCGATCAAATTATTTGGCACTAATGAAAAAAAAATTTATATAACAGGATTTTTGTAAGTACTGAGTTCATTGTTTGTTACCCAATTAAAACTTGGATAATTTTTGTTAATTTTCTAATTTACTGCCAATTTTCTTGGATTTGACTTCTTTTAAAATTTTCTTGGCTAAACTCTCATAATTTTTCTTTCTCACAGTCTCAAAGAATTTTTTGAGCTCGGAGAATGGGCTTTCGCATCCGTTGGCCACAGAAATGTTGAAGCTAATCAACAAAAGGAGAAGAAGTGCGAATTTGTTGGGGGACATTTTTGGAAGAAATAAATTATTGGAAATATTTTATTAAAATGAATTGGGGAATTGGGATGGAATGAAAAATGAAAGTGAAAATGGAAATGATTTGTTCGTAAAATGCATTTCCCAATTAGGATGATTCATCAGTTTTGCTTTTCCCAATGGCTAACAAAATAAAAATGGAATAAATAATTAAGTGATCATTTGATATGCATAATTTGTCCGATTTAATCGTACAAAATGAAAATGAAAATGGGAAAGTGAATGAATGATTCATCACATTTTATGTGTTCAACACATCCATTCTTGTGTAAAAAGATATAAAAGTAAAATCGTTTAATTAAGGAAAATTGAAAGTATTTCATAACGTAGCTTTGGATACCGTAATTACTTTGGACTAATCTCTTTCATATGCCAAAAAGCAATTAAATTTAACAACATTTTTTTGGCATTTTCCTCATAAAATGTCATTCTTATGGAGTGAATGTTAACATCGACTCCGAGTCGGAGTTTAGCGTTTGGGCCAAGGTTTACCCAGGTTAGAAGCGTCTGATCTCTGGAATAACGCCCGAAAAAAGGCCAAGGTGCCGGGGTTGAGGGTTGGAATCGGATTTTGCCGTGGAAGCGCCCGGCGTCTGGAATAACCCCGAAAAATGGCTAAAGGTGTCAGCTTGAGTTGGGATCGTAGTTTGTCGTGGTTGCAAGTGTCCGGTGTCGGGAATAACCCCGAAAAATGGCCAAAGATGCCGGATGTGAGGGTTGGGGCCGGTTTTATGAATTCCAAAAAATCTATATTGAATTTAAATAATATTTCAACGTTTTGTTTGGTTTATTCTTAGCAATAAAGACTCTTTTTGTGATATTTTTTATGTTCTGCATCATAATAACTAAGGCCCCAATTTTTATGCTCGAAAAACCGCCAAATCGGTAGGCTTTAGGCTCTAAAAAACCCCAAAAATAGACACTAAAAACCTTACATTTAGGGGGGTGTAAAATCATAAAAATTCATTCAAAAAATAAATACTAAATTTTGGAAACGAATTTATAAGAAAATTTTTCATTTTTAGGGGGGTGCATTTTCAGAAATATTTGGGTCGTTTCTTAGGGGGTGTATTTTTCGTTTTCTTAATCATTTTAGATGAGACGCCAAAAGAAAAAAGCACAGTTTTCTTGTGTTTCAGGTCACGAGGAGCTCATGGAAAAATAGTCTAAAAACTGAAAAATTGGGGCCAATAATAACTTTGGTTATAAATTTTCACCTGTGCTTTGTCAAATGCGCCGCGTCCCAAAGCGGTGGTAGCGCCACAATGCGATAGCCCCACAAGTATACAATGTGGACCCAACGGCAGGGACCACTGCAAAATTATTTAATTTTTCTAGAAATAAATTTGTATAATATTTATAAATAATTAAATTATTTTTAAATATTATTTTAAAGCTAAGATTTTTTAGTGTTTTGCTTATTTTACTAAAAAAATATTGGAAAGAATGAAGTGAGAAGGGGAAAGAGTCGGAGTGATCGTGCTAAAAACGCTGCTAAAATATCCAAATATTCACCTTGGCAATGCCTTTGAATAAGGCATGCCCAACAAATGATGCAAAAACAAAAAATAATTTTTTAAACATTTTTATTCGAAAAACATAATTTATGTATGACTAAGGAAATTTTTTTAGATATTTTCCCGGTTTTATTGCATTTTTACTGGAATTTTTCGGAAAAACGCCAAAAAAGGCATGAAAACCCAAAAATGGCATTAAAGGCACTAAAATGCCGAAAAAGGGGCAAAAAAGCATAATAAAAGTCAGCGTAGAAGCCCCAAACTAAGTGGAAACTGCGGTTTTTATGTTTAATATATCGGAAATAATGCATAGAAAAAGGATGCCTCAAAATGCGAGCTCTAGTTATTATTGCCTCACAGAATTATTTAAAATTTGGCAAAAATTATTAGGTAAATTACCGACAAACACTGGCAAAAGTCGCTTTCACAGTCGTCAAAGCGGGCTCCGCACCTGTCGTAGCAGCTTAAATCAAAAAGAGTTTAAATTAGTCAAACAAAATAACTAATAATTGCCAAGAAAGTTCACTCAAACATTCTTGCCAATTATATAGAAAACTGTGGGGGGCCTGAAAAGCACGAAAAATGTTTATTTTTTAGTTTGGTTTGAAGCTTCTAGGATAGATTTCTATATTCGTTTTCCATATTTCGCGATTATTATCCATATTTTCCATTAATGTTTATATTTTTGACATTGTGTCCATGTCTTTGTCTATATTTTGGTATTTTTCCAAAAAAATCTTATTAGAACGTCTCCCATCAGCTAAATAACCTTTTTGTCTCATAAAACCGAAAAATTTTTGAAAAAATCATTTTATGCAAAATTTTCTCGAAAGCATTGAATAAATTTATTTTTTAAAAATTGGTAAATTTATGTCCAAAATAAGCCCAAAAGCGAACAATTCGCTTTTCGGGTTGATATTCGGTTAAATTTGTAAATTGAATTTTATCATTGTTTTTTTTTCTAAAATTAATTCTAATACCAGATTAGCTTTTTTGAAAGTTTTACATTTCATTTAGTGAATTTAAGAAATTTTGAGAAATTATACCCTCAATTTGAAAAATTATTCCATATTTTTGTTATTTAATATGCATATTTTACGGTTTTGAGTCCATATTTATGGTCATATTTTGCGATTTTATATCAAGATAATTTCCATAGCACAGACGAAATGAGTCATTCCGTCCAGGGCTGGACGTAACTGATTTTCAGTTACGGCAATCCGTAATCCGTCATTACGGCGATTTTTTCATTTACGGCAAGCCGTAATCCGTCATTACGGAGGTCCAAAAAGGCCGTAATTTGACGTAATCCGTAATACGTAATCTGTAACTCCAAAAAGGCCGTAATTTCCGTAACCCGTAATTAGGTCCAGCCCTGGTTCCGTCCCAGGTCTTTTGGGGCGTCGGTCTCATAAAAAAGCATTGAAATGCTTTTGATTAGCATTGTGCTAGAGAAATGGATAAAAATGACTTTTTTAATAAATTCACTTATTTTTTGAGCATTTTTCAATTTTTTGGCAAATATTTTGGCCTTTTTGGGGTTATTAGCTGCTAGGATAGGGGCATTTAAATTGTATTGGCATTATGTCCCCCTTTGCCACGTCACCATTTGACCCCTTTCATTTATTATAAATATCCTTGGGTTCCTCCCCTCTCGGTTCTCTTCCTCCATTCATTCATTTATTTGTATTTCCCTGCTTGACCCAATCCATATTATTGTGTGCCTTGTCCCTTTTATTTGGAATAAATATTTATTTTTTCTCTTTGGACTTCAACGGCATAACTTGGCGACGCCCGTCAACGATATACAATTGTTTTGTCTTGAAATTGTGCGACTTTCTTCCGCTTTTTTTTGTTGTTTGATTTATTCAACATCACTTTTGTTTTGTCAAACAAATGGTACTGACCACTGACCGTCGAGCAGCTTCTTCAGGCAATTTCGCAGCAAAATCAAAACCACACCCTTTCAGCAATTATCTCCTTTGAATTGGGCGATGAAAGCACCAACATCGAAGTTTGGTTGCAGCAGTTTTGCTTCGCGTTGGATTGCTCGGCTCCGAACCTCAAAGATGAGCAGAAGGTCAAGTTGCTGATGACGAAATTGAGCAAAGCGGCATTCAGCTAATAAGAAAAAAGTCGTGCCTGCCGAAGGATGTGACCAACTTATCAAACGCTTTGAAGCACGTGGTTAATTGCAACAGCAGTTGAAGGTTTGCTGGCGCTGTGGGCAAGGCTCACACATTCCAAGGGAGTGTCTGCATATTACAATTGCGTGCCGAAAGTGGCAAAGTGGGACATTTGGAAGCCAATGCAACCAACACCAAGCATGGCTGACAAGGCAACGGAAAATGTTAAGCCGTAAACGAGGCAACCTCAATCTTGGAGATGTGCTGATTAATACGGTAAACCAACCGAAACGGCTGATTGAATGCCCTATTAAAATGTATGGCAATTTTGTGGAATTCGCGCTTGACTCAGGTGCTAAGGTTGTGGTGGCCAATGAAGAGACCCATGAAGCGATTGGAAAAGCGAAGCTGATTCGATGGAATGTAGAAGCAAAATACCAGGACGGAACAAAATGCACCCATCTTTGAAAAGGGGAAGCTGAATTCGAATTCGGAGGGATAACCCGAAGAGGGTAATTTTACGTCTCCAAGAGAGTTTGTTGGATGCTTTTGGCCTCATGGACGACGTCAGAAAGAAAGTGGCCATTACATTGACTCCGAAAGGCGACCCAAATTGCCGAGGACCCATTAAACATTTAGAATGATGAATTTATAAGTAATTTGCCAATTCAAATGGCACCAATGGTAAATGAACAACCAAATGGGCAGGTCCTAGAGAATAGGCCTGACCCGGTCAATGCTGAAGACGAAGTGGAGGAACCGCCGATCAGAGAAGAGCAGCAGGACGTCATTCAAGCTGTCCGATCGCCGACGCTTCAACGTCGCTACCCGCTACCCTGATCGCGACGGAAACCACTTGTGCGATTCTCGCCCGGTGAACATTTAAAAGGGGAGGTGTTCGGGTGGTGAACCCCGAGAGATGAAAGTACAAAAAGCATTTATTTATATTTGCATTTGTCTTTTTCTTTTCCTCTCCATTTACCCCATTATTTAATTATTGTGTCTTCCTTTTATTTATATAAGACACTATTGGTTTATTTTGTCCATTGCTTGTCCAGTCCCTCATTCATTTAAGTTGTTATTTTATGCACTCATTTTCCTTCAACCAGCGCTCTCAGCTGAAATCACCGCCATGTTCAATGACAAGACAAACCAAAATATTTTGGAGTTCGAGTCGCTCACAAAATCAATCCAACCGATTTTTCGATAGACTCAAAGTCATGCATTTATGGCACATATCAAAACAAAAAAGTAATATGCATGAATCAACCATCTTAAAAAAATCGAGTGTAAATATGGTAGAAATGATATATACCGTTTCAGTTTTCTCTTTATTTCTATTTCATTCTTTTTTCTTTTCCCCTTTTGATTAATCTCACTTTTTTCTAAGTCCCTCCTCTCACACCCAACACCCACACACTCAAAAATTTTTAATTTAAAATGTATGTTCATGGTAATTTGAACTTATTTGCCAAATTAAAATCTAACAAATAAAATTTTGATTTTAAATTAAAACGAGCAAGCTTACGTACGCATCATGGTCCTCACAGCATTTATGAAAGAGACCTGAAAAAATCTTATGAAACCCTTTTAAATAATTACAGATTTTTCTGGTTAGATTTCATCTTTATTTTTTGTTGTCGCTAAAACGTCAAAAAATGACGAAAAATGCAAAAGTTTCAATGTGTCAGATAAAACTCATTTGAATTAGAAAGGGACATACTTGGGAGAGATTACAGAATCAATATTTTTTCATGAAATTATGTATCTGACAAAGCTGGGCGATTGTTTTAAATTTCAAGTTTTTTCCCAACAATTGCGGAAATCTAACATATTTCAAATTCGAAGCTCTTCTACCTATTAGTTCCGGACTTGAATACGTTAAGAAAAATTGAATTATGTTTGTTTTGCATTAATGGCCAATAAATAAAAGAACCAATTAATTTTTTTACTGACAAATACTGTACTTTTCCTGACAACTCCATCTACCATCTTTAAAAGTGCAAGAAATAAGGATCAACTACCAGACATTTTTGTGAATGTATGGAATACTTACCCATAAGTGGGAAGCAAAGTAACCCGAGGACGATCGAACCAGCCTTAAAAATCATTGCAAAAGACATTCGTCGCCATGTCAAATTGCTCCTAACCTTCGACCAGGGTGCCTCGTCCGACCCACACGCGTAACCGTCCGCCATTACAGCGGTAATTGGATCAGGCCTGGTGCCCAATGGGCCTGTGTATTCATCGAACGGCCCCACGTCCAATGCGTTGATGAACTCGGCATCCACTTTCTCCACGTATTCCTTGGCCTAAAGAGGAAAAAGCTGTTAATTGGTTACATTCAATTAATTTTGGACTATGATTAACATTTAGGTTAAAGATCATTCAAATTAGCTAATTCTTTTAGATTTTTGAGATTATTGTATAATTAATGGGTCATTTTGTGACAATTTAATATGCTTTATTTCTAAATTTATTATTTAAATTTGTCAAAAAATAAAATTTGGGTTTTTTTTCTTTTAATACGATTTATTTTCTACTTGAATTATTTTAATATTTAAAATTGGCCTAGGACCCTTTTTTCATTAGGGATAATTAAAAAAGATAACATTTTGATTATTCAAAGACTTAAATTTAATATTTTAAAATTATTTTTGAATTAAAATTTTCTCACGTTTTGAACAAACTCCGTCATATCGGTTGAGAAGGCTTGGCCACCAATGACCAAAGACATGATGACAAAGATGGTGGTGATCAATGGAGCGATCATTTTAATTTTTTTTT
>SIJG01000215.1:92922-111876 GCA_023374025.1 Heterodera schachtii
GTCGATTAAAATTACTAAATTATTTTATGGTCTGTGAACTGCAATAGAGCCTCGATTCCCATGAACGTCGCTGCATTTTGCGGTAATTAGCTGACAAATGAGCAAACTTACAATTAATTAGTCGTAAATTATAAATGCAAAAACAATGAAATTAATTGTCAATTTTCTCTGCCTTTTATATGGGTTTTACTCATCGGTCGGTACTCAAATGTACGCAAATATTTTAGTATAAAATGCCCTTGTTTCTCCTCCTCATCCTCCTCCTCGTGCCATTCATTCATTTCCCTATATTTTCCTACCATTTGTTGCTGCACTCAAATTGTACATTTGAAAAAAAGTTGTTTTTTTTTTCGTGGGCACCTAAAAAGTAAAAGTGCTGAAAAAGCGTTAAAATATGATAAAAATTTAATTAGGTTTTAGCGAAATTGTTTTTAATGGCACCGTCCGTCAAAAAGAAAAAGTTTTCTTCCGACAACCGTTCATTTGTCACATCAATTGGAAAACGGCGAAGTGTTCGAGTGGCAAAGAAAATGAATCGGATTTTGAGGAAAATGTAAGAATTTTTTTTGGTTAATACTGCAGCCCCCCCCCCCCTCCGATTTTTCGAAAAAAAATTGTTTTTTTCAAAGTTATAAACATGTTTTACGGGGTTTTAGGGGTCGCTGATCATGAAAGCGTCACCCATTTAGACCAATTCCGAAAATTTTTGACTTTTTGTTCGGGTCCGGGGTTCGAAATGGATGCCGGATTTGTGAACAGAGAGACCCCTAAAACATGTTTTCATAAGTGTTTTGAAAAGATCACTCAACTTATTTTTCCCCCCATTTCAGTTGGATTTGTAGCGACGTTTTGATGGATATTTTTCCGTTTTTTGACCGCCCTCAACTCGGACTCAAATTGGCATTGCTTTCGCCCCGTTTCAATGCTTTGGTGGACGCACATTTTGATGGCAAAACGGAATTGACGCTTTGGAAAACAACAATAATTCAAAAGCAAATTGGAGTGCCGAAAGCGGAGTTGACCAATTATGCCAATTCTGTGCAATTTCCATTGGCCGACCATCCGCCGTTGCCCAGCAAAATTCGCTTCAAAAACCTTCGAATTTCGTAATTCAAAATTCAATGGAATTTTTCACTGATCCAACATTTTTTCAGGTACATCGATCACTCCGTCATCGCATTTCTCCGTTCCAAGCAACAAATTTTCGACAGAACTGGCACCAATTTTAGTCTGTGGATTCCGTTTCCACACGAAAATTATACCAAGCGGATTTGGAAGGTTTTCATGCGTCAAATGTGGCCCATTTTTGCGCCAAACATTCGCCATTTGGACATTACTGATGATCATTTGATCAAATTGCGTCGTCTCACATCGCCAACAATTCTCACCGATCTCAATCAGTTGAACACAATCGATTCCGGTCATTTGTATCCTGCATTGGTCGCTGATGATGGGCCAAATGCAACTGCTGGCCAAGTGTTGTCCAAATGGTTGCACACGCCGAGAAATGACGGGCAACCGAAGCGATTGTATTGCTTAGATTGTGATTTTACATGGATGAGTGTCAACAGCTGGGTCGTCAAGTTCAAGAAGGTCAAAAGGACTACCATTTTTGTTTAAATATCTTACGTATTTATTGAAATAAAAGCCCCGGGGCGTTTTGTTTTTCAACCCCTCTCAAAAGGGCGGTTCTAATTCAATAATTATGGTAATTTTCATTTTTCCAATTGTTTTTTAGGCATTTCTCCGTGCCACCACTTCTGTCAACTACAAAATTCGTCTTCAACTTTTCAAGTCAATAAAACTTAAGCCATTTGAATCGGTGAATGAACGGACTAATGAACAGATGACATTGGTGAAAGAAGGCCAGCGTGGAAAAGACAATGTTGTTTGGCTGTTGGAGCGATGCAAAATTGGGGGAATGGCGGCGACGACGGTTCAGTGGGAGGATGAAAATTCGGACAATTTGAACAATGTCCACTTTATGTTTTATAAAGCTTCTTGCATTGGGTGAGAGAGAGTGAAGAAAGCAGCTTTTGCTTGGGCTCTATTACAGTTTATAGGACCATAAAATAATTTGACACAACTTTCATTTATGGCCAAAAGTTTAGAAAAGCAATTTTTTGAAATTTTCTGGCCATATTTTTTTTTTAAACATGACAAAATTTTTCAGAATAACAGAGAAATATTGAGTCTATCGAAATGTTACCAAGAATGTTTAATTCAGATGTTTCTATAAAAAGTTATTGGTACATTAAAGTTGTCAAATTATTTTGTGGCCGTGTGAACTGCAATAGAGCCCCCCCCCCCTTTTGCTTTTTAATTGATGTCGGTCACAGCTAATTTTTCACACTTCATTTAGGCGATTGTCTCCACCAAAAGTGGATCAGATGACGCAAAAGAGTGCCGGGCCCAGCGGAAGAAAAAACGAATGAATTATTTGGAAATGGCAAATGATGGATCATTAGGAATGGAAATTGATCTGCTGCTGGATAATTATTGCTCCTCACATTTATGTATTGTTGCTTCTTTCGTTTGAATGCATTTATGCTTCTTTGTTGTGCGAAATTTCTTGATAAAAGTCTATAGAATTTTTTTGGTTTACGCGGTACATCCAATTTAGTTTACGCAATTTATCGTTTTTTTGAGAGGCAGGAGGCTAAATTTTGTAAAAATACCTGCATAGGTAACCGATTTATGGCAATTTTTCAAAAATTCTGATTTTTTGGCCCCAATAACCGACTTTTTAGGCCCGATGTTCAGATTTTAAAAAATTTTCGATCCAATCCATTGCTTTACGTGGCTAATGATTTTGAATAATCGTAGAAAACAAAAAACAATTGGACGAGTTTATACAACCCCGCATATACATACATACATATACATCTACTAATATAATGGAATATACACATAACGGAAACGGAATACAACAGTTTATGTAGAAATAGGTTATATTGATCATATGTCTCATCCATCACATTGTTTCATCGCATTGATTATGTGTTGTTGTTGTTGTTGGCACCACCAGCACCCTTCAACTCGAAGACGTACAAGCACACCATGACGATGCTGATCACCTAAAAGTTGAAAAATGCCCAAAATCAAATGGCAAAAAACAAACTCACCAAATTTTTCAACGGCACAACTGTGTGATCCGCTTGGAAGTTGACGCAAGTCCAAAAGTCCGTCCAATAGAACAGCAATTTGAATGAGAACTCAGCACAGAAACACCAGCAGGCCACAGAATAATAGGCACGGAAAGAGGCCGAGAACTGAAAAACCAAAACAAATTAAGCGATGCAATGATTTTTTGAGCAATTTGAAGCGATTTTTTGAGTAAATTTAAAGAATTTTGACTATTTTCTATGCAGAAGCGTAAAAATCGCCTTTTTATTCATTTTTATGGGACCAGCAAAAGTGAAGATTGCCCATTTTTTGACAACTCAAACAAATTTCAATTTGATCAAAAAAAATCTATCTGATTCCAACTGAAAAATTTTTGGACGCGATTTTGTTGGAGGGTTAAATTGTTGTGGCCACGCGTTACGCTCACTCACTCCATATTCTTCTCGCATTTTCATGAAGCCAATGCCAATCATGGAAAGCGAGGCCAATGCGATATTCAGTTGGATGGAAAAATTGAACAAAGTGAGTTTTTTGAGGGGATTTCTGGCAATGCCAATCACGTCAAAAAACCAGTCAAAAGGCGTAATCTGAAAAACAAATCAAATTTTATTGGATCTTTGTGCTAGATTTTGCTGATTGACCATGATCGGAATGCAATGGCGTCCGGCGGATGGCAATTTCGCGGCCAATTCGTCCATGAATTGGTGTTGCTGTTCTTCCATTTGTTGGTGGTCATTGGTGCTGATCATCGACATTTGGTTGTGCCATTTGTCCTGGTCAAACACAACGCCGAATTTGCCACTTTTTGAGTCCTTTCCGATGAGCGTAAAGCGTTTGCAATTGCCCACAGAGATGTTTTCACGAAGGAAGGCCTGAAAATACACATCATTATGGATCATTAGTGAAATTAGGTAAATGAATTGGACTTTTGGGTCGGCAAAAGTGCCGCAGAATTCGTGAAGTGACATGAGTTGCCAAATGAATGCCAAGGTGAGCACAATTTGCAACGACTTTAAGAAGATGATCTTATTCTCCATGCTGAAGCCGCGTTTGACGACTTCTTCCGTTTGCTGTGACAGATGAAGGAGGAACGAGCAGAACGATGCTTTGACGCAATTGGCAAATAGAAATTGTTAAAAATACTGACAAACGCGAAAATGAGAGGATTTTGTTCGATACGTTTCCTTTATATATGTAGGCTCCCCTCGAATGAAATAAAATTAGTGGTAGGAAAATGTCTCTTTTCCTCCTCACATACCGTATTTACTCGATTAGAACCCCCCTCTCGAATAAAGCCCCCTTTCGGAGGGGGGTTGAACAATAGAGGCCCAGGGGGCTATAATCGAGTAAATACGGTACGTATAAAAACGCGCAAATTCAGAAAGGTCGCCTTTTATACACTTTTTTTTGCCCCACTAAATTCCGGGACCCACGCGTTTCGGCGCTGGCGTTTCGGCGCTGGCGTTTCGGCGCTGGCGTTTCGGCGCCAGCTCGTTTTTCCACTTAAGCTTTTTTCTTTGGCATCCAAATCCAACAATCTTGGTATCATTCGAAAGCTCTTATCATGCTCTTTTAGCCTTACAAAAAGCGGATAGATTTTCAAGACTGTAAAAATTTTTATTAAGAAAAAACTTCAAAAATTTCGACTTTTCGAAATTTGCATGTATAACTTTTTTGGTAATTCTCTAATCGCGAAGCAATACCTTAGAAAAAGCTTCTAAATAGATTAAGCTTTCGAACAACATCAACAATGTTGGATTTGATTTACAAAGAAAAAAGTTATAGCCAAAAACATGCTGGCGCCGAAACGCCAGCGCCGAAACACCAGCGCCGAAACGCCGGCGCCGAAACGCCAGCGCCGAAACGCAGTGGACCCCTAAATTCCACCATTTTTTGCAAATTTTCAATTTTTTGTTACTAATTGTACGTGTCTATAAAAGGGAAGACATTGGAAAATTTGCTCTCATTCGTTGCGCCTGTCTGATTTTAATTCTTCTACACAGCGGCCCAATTTTGAGCTCCAAGTACAATTAAGTTGGTTTTTTCGTCTTAGTGGTCTGTGAGTTAGTCACCAAAAGGGGGGTCTCAGGTTCGAGTCCCATGCATGCTGTAACTGTATTTTGAGGTTTTTAAAGCAAATAAATATAAGTGAAATGATAACACAGTTTTTAATGAAGCTCAAAATTTTTTTAAATTTTTATTCCTGTAAAAACGAAGAAAAACCTTTTATCGAACTGTGTCTATTCAAAATGGAATTGTTCTTCTTCTCCATTGTTTTCTTCGTCCGTCTCCCGTCGATCACCAATTTCTTTTTGCTAAAGCACCATCAATCAATGACATTGATAAGCGAAATTTCGTCAGTTTCTTCATCAGATTGATCGAACTCATCATGCTCTTCCCTCTGATCACTTTGTCTCTGAATTATTATCTATAAATTTTAAAATAAAATAAGTTTAACGCAATCACCCCCTCCAAACACACAGACCTGCTTCATTTCATCAATTTTGCCCGTGTCGAGGAGCCAATTGTTGACAAAATGGTGCTCCAGTTGCTGCAAAATTTGGTCTGCGTCCGGCATACACTTCCACAGTTGCTCAAGTCGGCGCCAAACGGAATGGAGCGCCTCATCACCTTTAAATTCAGCTTAATGTTATAGAAAACAGCTTTTCCCAAACCCTGTTCATCTAAAAGACCAAGGAATTTGTGTTCTCGAGCGAAGGGAACAAAATGGCTTAGCAAAAGATGTGATTTGGGTTTCTTTGAGAGAAACCCGCGCATCCGCTCCTGTGCAGACAAAAAAGATTTAAAATCGTTGACACGCTCCTCTAGCTCATCCAGGTCATTCGGTGACAATGGCTCTGCCTAAATTTCAAATTTCGTTTGAGAAAGAAGAAAAAAGGCACTTTTGAAAATTTTTGGATTTTCCCGAGGTGCACAAGAGTTCTGCAAATTGCTATTGGCCAGTCCGTCGAAAAAAGGTGTTCCATTTCAGAAGCGTGGACAAGGATTTTTCTAATTGAATTCCCAGTCATGTCTCGTTTTCGGAATTGTTCCCTCCGCGCGCCGAATCTCCGAAAAAAGTGTTGAGCAATTGCGGCACATCCGTCCTGCTGTTCGAGTTCCCGAATTAGGGCATTTCCAAGCCCCTGGAAAACGTGAAATGGCGCGGGGATGATCCGGTCAAATCCAATGGACAGAAGAAGCGGTGGTTTCGTGATCCCCATCATCGCCGATCTGACCGCTGCGTTTGCCTTTTCGCCATTCACCATGGCCTTGGTGAATTGTTCCGCGAAATGCACAGTCTGACCAATTGTCCGGAGTTCACAAATTTCGCCCTCCTTCACCAAATGATCACTTCTGCAACCGCAAATTGGAGACGGAAATGTTGTCACTGCAGAACCACAATGCCCGATCATTGACCAAATAAAACTGACGTCTCCGCCCATAAACCTTTTGAATTCAAAAAATGGGAAAAAAACAAATTTTAAAATTTACCACTTTACTCGTTTGCCCGCCAATGTGCCAATTCCGTCAATTTGTTCCCAAAGTGTGCTTCCATAACGCTCCAAGTTTTCTCGGCTATCCTTGGCGGGGAAAACGGCACAGACGAAATTGTTTGATGGAGAATTTGACCGAGCAGCCTGGCTAAATGAGACGGTAATCTTCGTACAACTCTGGCCATGGTCGCCGCTCAGCTTTATGTAGATTTCGCCGCCAAAGGTGATCAGATTGTCTTTGGCAGACAAAAGACGCGCCTCCAAAGCTGCCTCAACATCAGTGCACACAAATCCAACACCCACATTGGTCTCAATTGGTGCGTATTGCAATGGCCCACAGATACGGCGTTTGATGTCAAGCACCTAGCAATAACCAATGGAATTTTTAAATTAAAAAAAATGCTAAAATATGTTTTTACTTTTTTGAGTGGCGGAAACACATCAAGTTTGGCATTGATCAGACGAATAGTAGCTTTTAGTCGTCTGTAAGCCTTCTGTGTACCGACAAGCCCGAGGATCAGAAGAGCATCCTCTGGGTCAACTGAATCGTTTTGTATTGGCTGTTGTTGCTTCTTCTTCTTTGGCGTGTAATGGGCAAATTTGTGCCGAACTTCCCGACTGATCCGTTCGAGGGACGCCCGGCTGGCGGAACGTGATCTGTCGCGGTTTATTACATCCGCAATTTGATCTGCCAATTTTCGGCGTGAGGTGCGCTGCAACTGATCGGCATTCATCTTTGTTCGTCCTGTTGGAGTTGCTAAAATTAAAAAAGAAAATTATTTGAAAAAGATAAAAAGGGGATTTTAGTTTCACTCACTTTTGCTGGTGGTCAGTGTCTCCATCGGTGGTGCCATCTTTTCCTCCAACTGCCGCCGAAGCCTAGTGATCATTGCGTCTCTGTTGCGGACCTGCTGTCGAAGAAAGCTGATCACTTGTTCCTGCTCCTTCAACTGTTTGTCCAACTGCTCGGTTTGTGTCGCGGCGTCCTCATAAGCCAAATCCACGTCCGTTGCCTTGTCCACCATTGTCAAATCCATGTGTGTTGCTTTGTCGGCAGTTGTCAATTCCATTTGTGTTGCGTTTTCGGTAGTTTTTGGACGGACACGCACATGGTGCCTGATCGGAGTCGCTGTCAATGGCCTTGGGCTTGAACGCGGTCCTTAATTTAATTTTTGCTTATAAAATAGTGGTTTTTTTCACTTACGAAGGCCCAAAGTTGACGATGATGGTCCACTTTCAGTTGCTTGGGTCGGTGTCCCCTCTCCGTCTGCTGTTGGCATGGCTTCGGTCTGCTTTAGCCCTGAAAAATGCAGTGTTTTAAAATAAAATTAATTTTGGTCAATTTTCGTCACTTTTTGGCGTCGAGCCGCCTTTTTGAGCAAGCTCCTGACGCCATTCCTTCCGCTTTTGTCTTGCTTCTACACCGGAATTGCTCAGTTTATTAAATTTTTCAGTTATTTTGCGTGTAAATACCATTTTGAGCTTTAAAAAATTAGGCAATTTAATAGAATGTTTGCCCTTGTAAAAAAAATTTTCCTATTGTTTAATTTTCTTGAAATTTTGCATAGGCCAATATTTTGACCCCCTCTATCAAATCACAGTTTATTTTTTAGCTGTCTAGTTTTTAACTCGAGATCGGCTCTTCTATTTTTACAAGGGAAAATCCCCAAAAAATTTAAGTTTTGCAAAGTTTTGGCGTTCTGATTATTAAATAAATAATAAACTTATTTGTACTTGGAGCCCAAAATTGGGCCGCTGTGTCTATTTGCCAATTGCGTCAAAGCATCGTTCTGCTCGTTCCTCCTTCATCTGTCACAGCAAACGGAAGAAGTCGTCATGCGCGTCGGCATCATTGAGAAGAAGTTCGTCTACTTCAAGCTGATGCAAATTGTGCTCACTTTGGCCATCATTTGGCAACTCATGTCACTTCACGAATTCTGCGGCACTTTTGCCGATCCAAAAGTCAATTAATCATTTAATTTCACACTAATGATCCATAATGATGTGTTTTTTCAGGCCTTCCTCCAGGACATCACTGTGGCCCATTGCAAAAGCTTTACACTGATCGGAAAGGACTCAAAAAGTGGCAAATTCGGCGCCGTGTTCAACCAGGACAAATGGCACGACCAATTCTTTGCGAGCAGCAGCACCAATGACCACCAACCAATGGAAGAACAGCAGCAACACCACCAATTCGTGGACGAATTGGCCGCGGAATTGCCACCCGCTGGACGCTTTTGTATTCCGATTACGGTCCGCCAGCAAAACACAAGGATGAAAGCACAAATTTCATTTTTGTTTTTTTTTTCAGATTTCGCCGTTCGACTCCTCTCTTGACTCCATTGGCATGGACATAAATCTCCTCAACAATGACATTTTGCTTCCTATTTCCTTCCAACTCGGCATTGCATTGTTCTCGCTTGTCCTCCTTGGCATCAAGACAATAATACTTTGCTCCGTGGGCTTTTATAAAGTGAGTGATCGCATTGTGTGGCCAACAGCAAATTCAACCCTTACAAAATTGCGTTCCAAAAAATTGCTTTACAGTCGAAATCCGATGGGTTTTTGGCTCTAGTGCCCTTTATGAGTCCAATCAATTGACAATCCCGAGTTTTTTTTACAATAACTTTGTTCATGTTCGAGCTAAACCTATCTTTTTGGTATCATTCGAAAGCACAAAGTCCGTGACCACAACAAATTCAACTCGACAAAATCTCGTACAAAAAATTGCTTTACAGTCAAAATCCGATGGATTTTTTTTGATCAAATTGAAATTGATTTGCTGGTTTTTTGTCGCGTTGAGTTTTTGTGTTCGCCGCCAAGTGTCAAAAAGCATTTGCCATTATTGCCGTCGCTTAATTTGTTTCTGTTTTTTTAGTTTTACGTCCTTTGGTATGCCTTCCCTGCTGTCATTGGCTGGTGTATCTCTGCTGCGCTCTCATCCAATTTGCTGCTCAATTGGACGAACTTATGGACTTGCTACAACTTCCACGCGGATCAAACAATTGTGCCGTTGGCAACTTTGGTGAAAATTTGTGTGCCACTTTTTGCCATTTCATTTTGTGGCATTTTCCAACTTTTAGGTGCTCAGCATTGTCTTGGCGTGCTCATCCGTCTTCGAGATTTTGTTCATGAATTCGCTGCTGAAAAAGAAGTGCCCCTAAAACATAATCAATGTGATGAAACGATGTTGTTAAGGATGATATATATATATATATTATACACATTCATATAAAATCACATTATCTATTTCAAACCATAAACTGCTGTATTCCATTGTATTGTATGTTCCATTATATTTGTAGATAAAATTTTGATTGATGTAAAGTGTTTAGTAAGAATTTATTCTCAAATAATTATCCGAAAAGGTGACTAGGGGGGTTAGGAAATTTTGGTAATACTCTAGTTTGCCCCCCCCCATTTTTGAAAAAAATATTTTTTGTTTCAAAAGTCATGAAAACATGTTTCCAAGTGTTTTTGGGTCGCTGATCACGAATCCGGCATCTATTTTGACCAATTCCGAATCCCGGACCCGAATTCGAACAAAAAGTCGAAAACTCAAATTTTTCGAATTTCAGATTTTTGGTTCAAACTTTGTTTAAATACATGAAAACGAAGTTAAAGTCATTAGTGCTTCAATAAAAAATCATTTAAACCATTTTTAGACTAAAAAAGGAAATTCGAAAAATTTGAGTTTTCGACTTTTTGTTCGAATTCGGGGCAGGGATTCGGAATTGGTCGAAATTGGTGCCGGATTCATTCTCAGTGCCTCAAAACACCTTGTTGTTGTTTTCCAAATTGTGCCATCAAAATGCGTGTCCACCATCGCATCGAAACGGGGCGAAAGCAATGCCAATTTGAGGCCGAGTTGAGTATGGTCAAAAGATGGAAGAATGTAACCCAAAAGTGAACAAAAAGTCGTAATTTGAAAAATTAGAATTTTCGACTTTTTCAGAGTTTGGGTTTGTGTCCATATTTTTGCCATTTTATGTCCATATTTCACGATTTTTGTCAATATTTTATGGCCATATTTTGCGATTTTATATCCATATAATTCCCTGCCCTACTGATGAGAGAAAATTAGAGAGGGCATTAAATCCAATTCATTGTCCAATTGGTGATGAGTAGGGCCGCGACTTTTAATGACGAAAAATCCCAAAATAGTTAACTAAAATAGTGAGTAAAAATGCCAAAATAGTGACAAAATAGTGGCAAAATAGTGGCAAAAAGTCCGAAATAGTGACAAATAGTGACCTAATTTTCAGCCAAAAATTAAGCAAAAATAATTTTTATTCACTGGTTGCAGTTGCAAATGAGCTACATTTCTTTTGAACTATTTTAATAACAAATAAGAACATTTTTAAATCAAAATTTGTCAAGAAAAAAAAATTGGGGGAAGAATTTTTAAGAAAATTTTCCAATTCTTAGTGGTATTTTTGAAAAAAGAATTTAGGTCGATTCTTAGGGGTGTATTTTTCGTTTTTATTGCATTTTTGTTAATAAATTTTCCAAAAATTGTCAAAATAGTGAAAAAATAGTGACAAAATGCCAAAATAGTGATTTCTAGTGACAGATAATGACATCAGAATCGAAAAATTTTAATGCAGAAATGCGTTTTTTGAGCTCCTTTCTTCAAATCAATTGAGCAAAAAAATAGTTTTTCACTAAAAATCGCGGCCCTAGTGATGAGTAGGGATGGGATTCTTAGTTTTTAAATTATTTTTTCTGCGGCTTTAACTCGACGAGAAATGCACGAAAAACACATTCTTTTTCGAAAATTTTTCGTTTTTAGTGCCACTATTCATCACTAGGAATCACTATTTTGGAGCTTGGCCACTAAAAAAAACTATTTCGGAAGTTGGCCACTAAAATAATTTTTTGCCACTATTTTGGCGTTTCGTCATTATTTTTGCCACTACATATTTTGGCATTTTTGGAAAACTAACCAAAAATTGCAATAAAAACGAAAAATACACCCCCTAAGAATCGACCTAAAAAATTTTCAAAAATACACCCCTAAGAATTGGAAAAATTTCACAAAAATTCTTCCCCCAATTTTTTCTTCTTGTTCGCTAAGAAAATATTTTGTAAAACTGCAATCAGTGAATAAAATCTTTTTCCTTAATTTTAAATTATTTTCAAATTAAAAAACAGCTATTTAAAAAATTACACCCCTAAATTTGTAACTTTTTCGCCACTATTTTTGCCACTATTTTGGCATTTTTTGGTCACTATTTAGTTAATTATTTTGGGATTTTTTATCACTAAAAATCCCATCCCTAGTGATGAGATCGGTCGACCATTTTCATTTCTCAAATATAATTAATTTTCGTTGCTTTGGCCCGTTTCTTTTTCTGCTGTCGGTGGTGGCGGAGAGATTGGGCTAAAATTAACACATTTCTTTTGTGTAAAAATAAATGCTGTTTCTCCTGGCTGATTCTGCTCACCCAATGCAATATTTTGGACAAATCCATACATATCTTATGTATGCACATTTAATACGTAAACAAAGTTTTTACGGACGACGGACGATTGATTCGTTTTTGGTTGGCCAATTTTATTACCCCGATTCATTTTTTTGGGCCGAAACGCGAAAATCGAGGCCAAATCGCTTGAATTTCAAAGATTTTTTGAGATATTTCAATTCAGGAATACTTTTTATGTCATTTCAAGTGATTTTTCCAAATTTAAGAAATTTGTTCTAACTTTCTTCTGAACTTAGTTTTTTTGATGAAATTTTCTTGTTTTTTTTGTTATTAAGCACCTTAAAATATATTTCCGGGGGTTTTAAGGGTCGCTGATCACGAATATGACATCCGTTTTTACCGAAAACAAAATTAAAAATTTTTTAAGTTAGAAAAAATATTTTTTCGAAATTTGAAAATTGACTAAAATACAGGCGTGCGTGCGCGTCCAGCACCGCACCCAAAAAAGTCGTAGGCGCGCGCCGTGGGATAGGCAAATGACTCCCTACCGTATCAATTACCACCAGCAGACTGTAAAATTTGCTATGTAATACGGTATGTTTAGCTCGAAAAACTTTCAAAATCAAAACAATTCAATACAATTTCAATGGCTTACTTTCCGCACATTCGAATGAAAGCCAACGACTGTCCGATGCTCACTTTTGTCACATTCAGTGGGCGGTACCAGCTTTATTATTACCAGTGCCTGCCGGGGTCAAAAATTAAAAATGGCATTCGGTAACATGCGTTTTGTTTGGTATACTGTCGGACAGAATTATTACTGAATGCCGGCCAAATCCGTAGCCAAAAAAAAAAATTTTTTTGAGGGGGGGGGGCAAACCCGAAGAATTTTTTTGAATTTTTCTCCATGCTATTTTTCAAGTTTCAACGCCGGAAAGCAAAAAAAAAACAAAAACAACCGGGATTTGTAGCCGTTTTTCGCCAAAAAAAAGGGGGACTACCTTTTACCAAAATTGCCAATTTTTCTTGTAAAATTTTTAATCCCCCCTGGCTATGGGCCTGATGCCCCGGCCTCGGTCAGCCATCGGTCTCTGTTTTTTTTAATTTCCCCGCTTTCAGGTTATTCCACCTCATTCATTTCTGAATCGTTTGCGCGTAAGGCCAACCTTTTGGGCAACATTGACAGTTCCAATTGTCGTTCTATTGGAGGTGGCCAATTGCTTGGCTGGTGAGTTTTGGTGCCAAACACTTCACAATCACAAGGGCGAAAAAAAACAGGAATTTTGTAGCGCTTTTACGCCACAAATGACAAATTTTTGCCGTTTTGGGGGATTAAATTTAAATTTGCAAAAAAAAATTGCTTCAATTGGGGGGGGGGGGTCAAAATAGTTAATCTTTGAACAAAACAAGGAATAAACAATAGTTTTGGTCTAACGAAGCAAAAGTTTTTTTAAAGAAATTTGTTAGGAAATTCATTCAAAAAAATTTTTAATTTTTTTTTCTGAAAAATTTCTAAATTTTAAACCAAAAAATTATTTCATTGCTCAGATTTCGTGGTATACCCCTCCAAATCTGGGCAATTAATTAATTATTTTTACATTGGCTTAATTAAACAAAGAATTATTTCTGCATTTTGCAGGGTCGACGATGTTCAAGTCCGTTGTGATGAGCTCAATTTGCAATTTGTGCGCCGTCTTGGGGTGATGCCGGACAATCATTTGGTGAAGTAAGTTTGGCATATTGTCTTTTTTTTAAATTTGATTAAATTCAATTTAAAAAAAACATTTTTATTTAAGCATTAAAAAAAAAAAAAAAAAAAAAAAATTAATTTTAAGGTTTTGCCCGAAGAAGTTCGACATGCTGTATGTTTTAACAACAATCTATAAATTTGGTTTTTTTTCTCAAGCAAATTATTAAAATTGAACAATTACCTAATTAAGTGCCCAAAATTTTTTACCAGTTTTTTTTGTGTTGCAAGATTTTATGGTTTTTTTTTACTTCGAATTAAGTCGGGCGCAGCTCTTTCCCCCCTCCATCTCCCGACAAAAAAAATTTCAAATTTTATTTTCTAATTTTTTCTCGATTAAATAAATTTTAAACTGGGCGGGGGGGGGGGGGGTGAAAATGAAATGCACCGAATTTCGTCCCAATTTTTAAAAACAGCCTTGGATTCGATTTGCTGGAAGGCCTTGGATTGAGCATGGATTATGGCGAATTGGCAATCACCCGTAAGGGCAAATTGACCAAATGGTTGACCGAGGAGGAAATTCAAAACGAAATGGAGGACAGCTACTGAAGAAACGAATGAACAAAAAGTGATCGGAATGTGTTGTGATCAGAAGAGAAACAGAAATCAAACAAAGAAACACATTTATTTGGCCGCCATTTGTGAGAATAATTTTCTTTATTTTTTGAAAATTGGATAAAATTCACCCTTAAATCGAACATAGGTAATATTCAAAAACAATTCGTCGTTTGAAACAAAAAATTCTATTGACTTTAAGCATTTTTCAATTGATATATATCAAGAAATTCTCACACAAAAAAAGCAAGGAAATAATTGAATAAATTTAAAATTTCTTAAAAAATGGTTAATTTATGTCAAAAATAAGCAAAATTTAGCTTTTTGGGTTGATTTTTCGCTAAAAATGAGTAAATTTTAGCTTTAATGTGTTTTTTTCTTCTAAAATGCGCATTCGTAAAATAAAATTTTTCGAATTTTGTTCGAATACGGGTCCGGGATTCGCAAGGGGTCGAAATGGATGACAGAATCGGTTTCTCCGACCATGAAAAGTGAAAACAGCCAAAATAAAAACATTGTGGAATTTAGAATTTGAAAAAAATATATTTCACAACATTATGCCAAGGTTTAAAAAATTAGTTTGATTTTCATAAACAAAAAGCCTAAACAATAAACACGAGCGTTAAAAAAATTAAAGTCGATTCTTATTTGTTAGAGCTGCATTTTGTTTTTTTTATTGAATTTTTCATAATAATTTTTGTTGAAAAGCAAAAATAGTTGAAAAATAATTTTTTTTTAAAATTTCCAAGTCAAAAAATTGATTAAAATTCAATTATTTAGCGAAATTATTTTTTTAATGGCACCGACCATCAGAAAAAAAAAATTTTTTTCTTACGACAACCGTCGCCTCATTTCTTCAACCGAAATTAGTGAAGAACATGAACAACAGCAACCGACGGGTTCATTTGTGACAGCATTTGGAAAACGGCCAAGTGTTCGAATGGCCAAGAAAATGAATCGACGGTTTGGGACGAATTTGAAACGGTCATTCAAAATTGGCAATTTTTCATTTCCAAAATTTTTGGGCAATCGCCTAGATTATTGGTCCCGATTTTCTGCAAATTCTTATAACACGTTTCTAGGGGTGTTTTGAGGCGCTGAGCATGAATCCGGCCTCCATTTCGACAAATTTCGAATTCAGAACCCGAATTCGAACAAAGTCGAAAATAAGAACTTTTCGATTTCCATTTTTAGTCTAAAATTGGTTTAAATGATTTTATTGTAGCAATAATGAATATCGGTGATGACTTTCAGTTCGTTTTCATGTGTTTAAACAAAGTTAGAGCCAGAAATCTAAAATTCAAAATTTGAATTTTTGACTTTTTGTTCGAGTTTTCGTCCGGGAATCGGAATTGGGCGAAATAGAAGTCATGTTCTTGATTAGCGACCCAGAAAACCGCTGGAAACATGTTTTCATGATTTTTGAAATAAAAAAAAAACTCGAAAAATGTTTGAATTCGGGTTCGAGATCCTAAATTGGTCGAAATGGAGGACGGATTTGTGCTCAGCGCCTCAAAACACCCCTCGAGACCGGTTATACGAATTTTCAGGAAAAAATTTAAAGAAAAAATTTTCGGGACCAATAATCTAGGAGATTGCCAATAATTTTTGAATTTGAGGCTCTCTAATTAAAGCAATTTCCCGCATTTTCAGTTTGGTGTGCAACGACATTTGGATGGACATTTTCCCATTTTTTGGTCGTCCTCAACTCGGCCTCAAATTGGCACTGATTTCGCCCCTTTTCGATGCGTTGGTTGACGCACATTTTGATGGCAAAAGCGGATTGGCCGCAATTTTGCGATGGATCAAAATTACTAACAATGACAGTGGCACAAAGCCGGAACTGTCTGTTCTGATCGATGGCAAATTTGTGAGATTTCCGTTGCCGGACCATCCGCTGTCCAACAAAATCCGCTTTATGGATCTTAATATTCAGTAAATTTGCAAAATTTCAAGAAAAATTTTTTAAAATTTTTCGGCGAAGATTTTTCAAAAATTTTTCTTGAAATTTTATTACTAACAAATTCATACATGTACAAGGGGTGCGCCAGTCAGACCCCCATACGTCGGACGTTTGGCGCAGGGGGGGGTGCGCCAGGACCAATTTTTCGTACGTCCGTCGGCCCCTATTTTCCCCGGCGACCTCTTTTTTGCGGCGCGTTTTTTTCCAAAAAAACTGTGAGAAGGGGGTGGGGCGACCCGGCGGTGCCGATAGGCGCCGCCGGGAAAATTTTTTGAATTTTGTATGCGTTTTGCTAAGGAAATTGTTCAAATTTTAACTTTTTCCCCCTTCGGTACGACCCACCCCACGACGACCCCCCCTCCTTTACAGCCGCCCCCCTTACGACGCACGTGGGGGGGGGGGGGGGCCGGCGCACCCCTTGTACATGTATGAACAAATTTCTAAATTTTTTTTGAAGAATTTCTAGGTTTGGAAATTAAAGGAAAAAAAAATTTTTTTTTCGGTGGGAAATGACGGGGGGAAATGAAGTGCACCCTTTTTTTATGTTAAAGCATTTTGTGTTTCTGCAGGTACATTGACCACTCTGTGCTCACATTTCTCCGTGCCAACAAACAAATTTGGGACAGCAAAGGCACCAAATTGGAATTGACTGAAATTGATGATGAACAGCCGATTTGGGATGTTTTGGCGCGTGAAATTTGGCCAATTTTTGCACCAAGCATTCGCTGTTTGAACTTTGCCGATGCCGAAAATTTTGACCCTTTGTATCGTCGAATTTCGCCGACAATTCTCACCGATCTTGACCATTTGGATGCAATCAATTTCGATAAGCTGTACATTGATGATGTGATTACTGATGATGGACAGAATGGAACTTCTGTTGAACAACTGTTGTCCGAATGGTTGCATATGCCGAGAAAAGATGGCAAATCGAAGCGATTGTTTTGCGCGGATTTTGTCGGCGAAGGAAACTTAGCTTGGCTCAACAGTTTCAAGGAGGTGTGTTTGCATACCTTAAATAGTAGGGGGGGTCGACCCGACTCAATACGAACGAAGTCCAGGGGTGGTTGACGGGGGGTCGGAGACGAAAATTACGGAATCTTACTAAATTTCGTAAATTTTTTGTACAAAATTGGCTAAAATTTTGTTAAAATTATTTAAATTCTCTTCGCCATTACGAAGTCTCCTCTCTCTTTTCCCTTCTTCTCCGACCATTTCTCATAGAATTTGGGTAATACTACCGCGGTGGTTGGTACGTACTCCTCTTTTTAGAAAAAAAAATCGTAAAAATCTGCATTTAGTGGCCTATCGGCACCGCCGGACCCCATTGAACTAATTATTTTTAATTTACCCAAAAATAGAAAAAAATTATCATTTCCGGCGCAAAAAAAAATGCTAAAAATTCATGCTTTTTTTTGTCCAACGCTGAAAATTTGAATTTTTTTAATTGAAGGAGTCAACTACAATATTTTAAAGAGGTTAGCCAACCAAATTTTCGTTGAACGACTGACTAATTAATTGAATGATCTGCTTTTTAATTGCGCTTCCGTTTTTTTTAGAAATTTTTCCTTGCCGCCGCTTCTGTCAGCTACCAAATTTCTTTTGGAGTTGACGAGCGAACAACACCAATTGAACCGTTTGAATTAGTGAACGAATGGACCAACGAGAAGCTGACATTGAGCAAAAAAGAAAACGATACTTTTTGGCTGCTGAAACGGTGCCAAATTATTGTTGGGGCGACGGCGGTGGCGACGGTTCAATCGGAAAACGAAAATTTGGACGACAAGAAGATGAACAATGTCAAATTTGCTTTATGGGCTGATGGCAATTGTATTGGGTGAGCAGCAGCAACAGCAGAAAGCATATGAATCAGAGACGGGATCGGGATCCCGCGGGATTAAATTCGGGATCCGTCCCGAGCTTTTTTTTAATCTTCGGGATTCGGTCGGGGTCCCTCCGACCCCAGCAGTTGTCCGGTCTCTAACTTGAATTTTGAATTTACAGAAAGAATTAAACATAATTTTAGGCCATTATCGGCGGAAGAATAAAAAGAAGAAGCGGGCAAAGGCAACGGAAATTAATTATATTTGAAAGGAATGGTCGATGATCCCACCAACTGGACAATGAATTTGATTTAATATTTTCTCATTTTCTCTCAGAAATGCTTTTGTTGATTCTTACATTTATTTGCTTTGCTTTTTGTGTGAAAATTTCCCTGATATAAAAGAGAAATTTTTTTTTAAACTTTGAATTTGACGAAATCTATTAATTGGCGAAATGTCTCATTACAAATTTAAAATTTTTAGTTGAGCAAAAACAAAAGCCTAACAATAAGCATCCGGCTTATTTTGCCGTTTTCTTCGATCACTAAAATACTAATACATTCTGAAATATGTTCAATATTTGTTAAATTTTTAGTTACTCGCAAACCATTCAATTTCAAAAAACAATTCCTTTCAAAACAAAATAAATAAATAAATGGGCACACCCTCCAGGCGTGGCAGGAAAAGGAAGTCTGAAGTAGTGCCCGATAAAAGAACATCGACATCTTCAGCAAGATCAAGTAGATCACTGTTTATCTTGCCAACAAAATCAAAATAATACTGAAAAACCCGTGTCCCGACATTTGCGCCTTTGTCC